>CAUYRH010121322.1:0-25673 GCA_963574655.1 Perodicticus potto | reverse complement strand
CCCGCTGGCTCTTCAGCTGGCTGCCGCAGGAATGTGCTTTTTTAAAAGGACATAGATACGACTCCTACAGGAAACAGAACAGACATAAATATACGAATTTTTTGTTGAGGCTGTAGGTTCTGCGAACAATAGCCGTTGCTGGTGCAAACAGAACAACAGAATTGTGTGACTTTTTTGTATTAACATTACAAACATAATCTTTATGTTTACTGCAAATATATTTCCAAAAAAAACCTCTTCCAGACAATTTCTAAGATATTTCTAACCCACAATCTGGACCAAGATTATAGCTAGAGATGTAGACTTTTCCTATATTTCCCCTGAGGTTAAGTCTTGCAGGGGCAGGAAAAATTGTCACAGATCCCTAACCAATGCTAATGAGAGATAAAGGAGCAATAAAAAGATTCCCATGACTCTGGTTATCACTGGTCACAGGACCTGGATTTTGCTTTGATTTTCAGAAGCAAGGCCACCATCCTCAGATCCTCTCTAATGTGGCCAGTGGCCTCTCTCTGGGCCTGTCTCCAGGGACGGGACAGGTTTCAATCTGAGTATCTCTCCTCTCCGTGTGCGTCGTAATCACTTTAGAGCAAGTGTTCCTATTCCACTTTTTCCTGTATTCCCCTGGCAAAGGGTCCTGCAGAGAATATATTCTAGGAAGAGTGGATCCTCAACAAATTCACTCTATTGTAATTTGCATTTCTTCAGTGGATGTGATGACTCAAAATCCTTTGTTAGTTTATACAAGATCGTTAAGGAGAGAGAAAGTGAATCCATTTTGGGCCTTTGGGAGCTTGAAAAGAGAGCTAAGTTTGGCTTAAGAACAGCAGAATCAAGCATAGGGCATGTGACTTCTGCTTTTATCCTCTGCTCTACACCCTCTGACTATTTAAGGAAGACCTGTCAGGTGACAGTCAGTTAGAACAGGCAAGGCCTATCAGATGGCCCATGGTCAGACCCCTTTACCCCCTCGCCTGAATCCCCCACAGGCTGGTCACTCGTTATTTCACGAAGCTACACACTTCAAGGAAGCTGTAATTATGAAAGTCACCTTCTTGATCTGCTGCCAAAGTGTTCTTTCCCAGAAAAGAAAAATTGAAAGGTGGAGGGTGGATGTTAGGTCAGGATCCCCAGAAGCCCAGATGGAGATCTGGGTGCAGGAAGTGCCCTGCAGGGCCCTGGGGCAGACATCTGAGCAGGAGCAAAGTCTGCAGGAAAGGCCACAGCAACAAAGGCCTCCCTGGGTCTCCAGGGAGCTCTGGGGCCACCTCAGCCCTTTGGACTTGTTCTGACTCCAGGCAGAGAGTCTAGGGCTCACCCTGTTATGAAGAGATATTAATGTCCTCACCCCCAGGGCCTCACAATATGGCCATATTGGAGACACGGCCTCTGAGAAGGTAATTGAGGTTAAATGAGGCAACACAAGTGAGCCCTCATCCAATCTGACTGGAGTCCCCCTAAGAGGAAGAGACACGGGATGCCCATCACAGTAGAAAGGCCATGAGGGGAGGAAGGTGGCCATTTGCAAGCAGAGGAAGGAGGCCCCAAGGGATACTAACCCTGCTGATAGCTTGATCTTAGACTTCCAGCCTCCACAACAGTGAGAAATGTGTGTAGTATTTTGTTATAATGTCCCTGGCAGACTAATCCATAACCCTTTAGCAACTGCTCACATGCGAGCTGCCTCCATGGAGGGCCTCTGTGTTGAGTGAGGCACCTGCCATCAGCTGAGGTACAGCAGAACCTCCACAGTTACCACCTCCCTACACTGACCATCTCCTTAAGGTGACCAAATTTTCATAGCTCAGAGATGTACCATATGTATGTATCAGCTCAGTGAGCCTAGTTCCTTATGTTGACCAACTCCATATATTGACCAGTTGGCTACAGTCCCGTGGGTGGTCAACTTACAGAGGTTCTATTGTATTTATTTCCTGGGCAGAGACTGAGCCAGGAGCCTGATAGCCAGGGTTAGGCCCCAAGGTCTGTGCTACACAGCTAGCAGCTCCTGCAGCAACGTGCCCCGACAGTAGGATGAGCTCATGAGAGGACTGGGACAATTGTGATGGAGCTCTTGCAAAGATGAAGACAGTACGACAGGAAAGATCTCGGGGATTTACCAGCAAATCAAGCCTTTATGCTCCTGAATAGATCTGCATTCACAAAACAGCATTTTAGAATCTAAAAGAACTTGATAGATGGTCTCATTGAGTTTTTTATTTAAAAGCTGAGGATAACGAAACTCAGAGAAGTTGAGGTTCTCCCAAGATCTAGTGGTGACTTGAAAAGCAATCTGGGGTCAGAGTGGTGGCTCACACCTGTAATCCTAGCACTCTGGGAGGCTGAGCCTAGAGGACCACTTGAGCTCAGGAGTCAGAGACCAGACTGAGCAAGAATGAGACCCTGATTCTTTTTAAAAAATAGAAGAAATTAGCCAGGTGTTGTGGTGGGCACCTGTAGTCCTGGCTACTCAGGAAGCTGAGGCAGGATGATCGCTTGAGCCTAGGAGTTTGAGGTTGCTGTGAGATAAGCTGATGCCATATCACTCTAGCCTGGGGCAACAGAATGAGACTCTGTCTCAAAAAAAAAAGAAAGAAAGAAAGAAAAGGAAAAAATAAAGAAAAAACAAGCAAAGCAATCTGGCTGGACTCAGGAGGCTCTGGCTTCCCAGCACTTTCTCTCCAAGGTATGTCTACAAAGCTAAAATCAACTTTATACTCACCAAAACTACAGTGTCTCTACATACATTTTTTTTTTTTTTTGAGACAGAGTCTCACTGTGTTGCCCTCGGTAGAGTGCCATGATGTCACAGTTCACAACAACCTCAAACTCTTCGGCTTAAGCAATTTTCTTGCTTCAGCCTCCTGAAGAACTGGGACTACAGGTGCCTTGCACAACGCCTGGCTATTTTTTTGTTGCAGTTGTCTTTGTTGTTTAGCTGGTTGGGTTCGAACCCACCAGCCTCAGTGTATGTTGCTGGTGCTGTAAACACTCCATGGGCGCCGAGCCTCTACATACAATTTTTTTTTCAAGTGAACAGTTTATTAAGAATTAAACAGCCTCAGCGCTGTGGCTCAACGGGCTAAGGCGCCAGCCACGTACACCTGAGCTGGCAGGTTTGGATCCAGCCCGGGCCCACCAAACAACAATGACGGCTGCAACCAAAAAATGGCCGGCGTTGTGGTGGGCACCTGTAGTCCCAGCTACTTGGGAGGCAGAGGCAGGAGACTCGCTTGAGCCCAGGAATTGGAGGTTGCTGTGAGCTGTGATGCCATGGCACTCTACCTAGGGTGACAGCTTGAGGCTCTGTCTCAAAAAAAAAAAAAAAAATAATAATAATTAAACAAAGGTATGATGTGATACAGTACAAACAAGCAAGACACTCAAGATAGGTATAATAGTACTACTCACACAAAAACTTAAATTTCACCTCAAAAAAAATCACAAGACAAAAAAGAAAGCAATTTCACTGTTACAAGATAAGATATTTCATGCAAAGTATTAACTCTGCCCCCCCCAAGCCCAACCTCCCAACAAACAAAAAACTATCTGGGAATACTGCTATGCTAACATATTAACCACAGTATAATCATTCATAGGAAAACAGTAATTAAGCAATGAATGAAATTAAATAACAAAGTTCAAACTAAACTCATAGACCACAATGATTTTACAAGACAAGCAATTCCAGAAATCTTACAAACAATAAAAAAAGAAGAAATATTTCAATATCATTCTACTTGATCTGGATACACCCTGATATTGAAATTGGAGAAAATATACTGGTGTAAAGGGAAGTTTTTAACTAACGGTTTTGGCTTGAAAACTTCAGGCCAAACATATATTGCCCAATCTATCAACTTGTTAGTGTTAGTCACAAGCTGAGATTCTGCCTGGGCAGGAAAATCCACAGTCCAGGGAAAACTCAGTGCTGATTGTGCCATGTGCTCGGCCTGACCCCGAATGGCGGAAAACACGAGCAAGCTGCCTACGGTGGCCTGTGCCAGGCGGGAACAGCACGGAACTGGTCTCTCTCTCTCCCTCCTTCCTCTCCCTCGCTGCCTCTCCCCTCCAGTTCTACACATTATCTGGACATCTGGAGTGATAGAATGGGTCTGGGTAATCTTAGGGACAGAGTTGCAGTTAAGAGAGAACAAAGCCGGAGTGGCAGACCCTACCTGCCTTTGGTAAATGTTCATTTTCTCTTTCCTGCTACGATGTTCGCACATCTTCTTTGTGCCAGAGCACGGCAATACTTTGCCCTGAGGGCATTTGCCACAAATAAGAGGACTAGGCTTTGGTTCCTTGGCCTCCCAGAGGAAAGGGGAGAAATCCATGGTCTGGCAGGTTCTTTTCTTTCTTTCTTTCTTTTTTTTTTTTTTTTTGATACAGAGTCTCACTATGATGCCCTGGGTAGAGTGCTGTGGCATCCCAACCCACAGCAACCTCAAACTCTTGGGCTTAAGCGATTCTCTTGCCTCAGGCTCCCAAGTAGCTGGGACTACAGGTGCCCGCCACAAGGCCTGGCTGGTGTGGTAGGTTCTTACATGACACCCTCCTTTAGCCTAACACTGCCAACGGCCCCCTGTCAAGGTAAGTTATATACCCAAAATCTTCTACTTCCCCCTTGATGCTAGGGGACCTTCAGAAAGGTTGCTGGGTGCTGACTACAGCTGGAATGAAAAAGAAGAAAGAAAAAACCTGTCCTGAAGGGGTCTTGGCTGCAGCCCCACCCTCACTGCCTTGAGCAGATTTGCAGGCCAGATTTTGCCTTATGGAATCTGAAGCCAGGTAATGGGATTAAGGTGACCTTGACCACCGGAGCTCTCAGGTGCCTGGCAGATGCAAATGCAAAGCCTCTGCCCAGGAGGCACCTCTTTCCCAGGCCTTCCAGGGTCCCTAGACATTGTTTTTCAAGGGCAGTGGCCTTTTCGCAGGTACAACTGGCAAATCAGGAAACAAGGTTCCAGAAGGAAAATCCAGTGAAAATAAGAAACAGTAGAAACAAACCTACACAAACTTTTAAAAACATGTCAGATCCAAACTGTAAAGCAACTATGCCTGCTATGTTTCAAGAAACAAGCACAAAGTCCAAAGAGAAACACGCTCTTCTGTTACAGAGCTCAGCAAGTAAATGATTCCTTCAGAAATTGGAATTCTTCCGATTGCCACCCTGCCATCCATCCTCAGCACCTCATGTGTCTTCCGCTAGCTCTCCTCATGGTCACAAGATGGCTGCAGCAGCTTCAGGGTTCATAACCACACAACTCCAGAGGCAAAAATGGGAAACGGTGTTTCTGTGTATCCCTTTTAACTGGGAAGCTTCCTAGCAGCCTTCTCTGCACATTTCATGAGCTGTGATTACATCACACACCCATAGCTAAAGTACTCCACAGGGGAGAGAAGGGGTGAGTTAAACCAATACTCATTCAACCTCTGGCCTAGGGATGGGGACAGCGGTCTTGAAGTCAAGAGCTTGTGGAAGAGGATAAATATCTAAAGAAAACTTAAATCCTAACAGCAAAATATATGTATGTGGCAGAGAAGAGAGAATGTAGATGAAGAAATCCACCTGCAACTGCCTCCCTCTCCTGGGTCTTCAAAATGTACAACTTTGTTGATGACGTTTTCTACCCTTTGGCCTCCAGGCATGTGACAGGTGCTCCTGTAAAGTACCACTTTCATTCTCCTCTGCCACGTAGTAATTCAGACACGTATTGGGCAGGTTTATGCTGTTGTCCTTGGATTTGATTGTTAACATTGAATGGGATACTCCACTAGTTGTGTTCTCAGGTTCTGTGGTATGTCTTTTGTTTTGTTTTGTTTGGGGGACAGAGTCTCGCTTTATCATCCTTGATAGAGCGTCCTGGCATCATAGTTCACAGCAAGCTCAAACTCCTGGGCTCAAGCAATTCTATTGTCTCAGCCTCTCAAGTAGCTAGGACTACAGGCACCTGCCATAATACCTGGCTATTTTTAGACATGGGGTTGCACTGTTGCTCAGGCTGGTCTCAAACTCCTGAGCTCAAGCAATCCACCCACCTTAGCCTCCCCGAGTGCTAGGATTACAGGCATGAGCCACCGTACCGGGTCTCTGTAGCACGTCTTAAGAGGAAATGCCACTTGGCATAATCCACTGCCGAGGCACAGAATTTAGTCACAAAGTTTCAATTCCATATGAATTAATCAAGGAGAATGTATTGTCAAGTACTGAATTTTGACTTTTAAAGGGTTAAAATATATTTGCGAAAGCTTGGAGAAGAGCATTAGAGGCAGTGGGTGAATGATAGAGGAGGGAGACAGGCAATGAAGGCCTTCCTGGGGTTACCAAAATAACATAGATCTTGACATTTCAAATGTCTATCGCATCCGCTTCCTTTACCCTTGGTCCAGCATGGTCAAGGAGAAACGCCATGGTGCACCGTGCAGAAAGTGCTCCTCCAAGGTCAGGGACGATCACACAGTCCCAGCACCCACCTGGTGCTGGCACACTGAGCCCTCTCTGGCAATAACCCGGGTTCACCATGTGCACCTGTTGTCTTGGTGTAATTACTAACAGCCCTCCTTTCACTCTAAGAAGTGTCTGAGTTTGGAAGAGAACTTATATTTAAGAGCAGTCACTCTTCTCATCACCCAAACCCTATATAGATGTTTGCACAGATGATTTATGGCCTTATCTCAACTATTTAATTATTCCACATCTTTCCTGGGAATGGTAGGTGAACCCCCCAAGGAGAGTCATTACTGAGTGTGGAGTTAAGATGGTCCCTGAGGCCCTTGCCCCTAACACAGGGCTGTGGCTGCCTTTCTGGGCCCTGCATTTAGGGTGTTGTCAGTTTCTGCTTTTATTATTGCAGCTTTCTCTTCCTTTTATTACAGGTCGATTTTGCCTTGTTATTCAGTATTCTTGCCTAACTCTTCTAGCCCCCACCTCTCTCTCTACTTCTACCTGGGATAAATTATTATTACTATTATTATTATTTGAGACAGAGTCTCACTTTGTCGCCCTGGGTAGAGTGCCATAGCATTGTAGCTCACAGCAACCTCAAACACTTGAGCTCAAACAATACTCTGGCCTCAGTCTCCGGAGTAGCTGGGACTACAGGCACTGGCCACAATGCCTGGCTGGTTTTTAGAGTCGGGGTCTCACTCTCACTCAGGCTGGTTTTGAACTTGTGAGCTCAAGCGCTCCACCCACCTCGGCCTCCCAGAGTGAACCTGGTATAAATTATTAATCCTGTATACCAGACTTGCCAACTGGGAAGTTCCATTCTCCAGAGACTTAACAGCTGTTTGCCAGGATTCTGGCTTTGAGGGAAAAGTAAATTTGAACACTCCTGATAACCTGCCCACCTCTGAAATTTCATGGTACTAGATGACAAAACATGGCACTCAGTAATGCAACACGCTGTTGTGGACTGAACTATGTCCCCCAAAGTCCTGGGTTGAAGCCCTAACCCCTAGTGTGACTGTATTTGGATATGGGCCTTTAAGGAGGTAATTGGGGTAAATGAGGTCTGTAGGTTTGATCCTAATTCAACAGGCTTTCCAGGAGAAGTAAGAGACACAGCGGTGCATAATCACAGAGGGAAGTCCAGGTGGGGACACAGCAAGAGGACAGACATTTGCAAGCCTCAGCAGAAACCAAACCTGCTAACACCTTGAACTTCCAATCTCCAGAACTGTGAGAAAAAATGTCTGTTGTTTAAGCCACTCAGTCTGTGGTAATTTAAGGCAGGCCTAGCAAACTAATTCACACACAAAACTTTAAGATTCACTCTTTCTCACTAAGAGTTTATCATCTAGTCATGAATCTCAGACACAGAGAAAAGAAAAAAGCCAGGAAATATTTCTGGCCCTTTGGAGTCTCCTTGTCGCTTGACTTTCACCCTTTTTTTATGGAAACAGAGTCTCACAATGTTGCCCTCTGTAGAGTGCGATGGCATCACAGTTCACAGCAACTGCAAACTCTTGGGCTTAAGCAATTCTCTTGCCTCAGCTTCCCAAGTAGCTGGGACTACAGGTGCCTGCCTCAACACCCGTCTATTTTTTGTTGTGATTGTCCTTGTTGGTTAGTTGGCCCAGGCCGGGTTCGAACCCGCCAACTTAGGTGTGTGTGGCTGATTCTATAACCACTGTGCTACAGGCACTGAGCCTTACCTTCACCCTCTTTAACATCATCTTTAGCCTTCGTCTTGGTCCCATCTGTGCAAAACTGTCTTTGATATACGTTGTGGGTCTCTGGCATCCTGTAGCTATTAGTGAACTCCCTTGGGGGAATTATGTGACTAGCCTCCAATATGCTTTCGGGGATTCCCCTTGAATTCTCTAACCAAATGGAATGACTTAAGTCCTAAAACTCCAGCCCTGTGGGAGATGCCGGGTGCCGCCCAAAGCCCCTCATGGCACCTGCTGAGACTGTTGGCCTTCAGGGCTCAGCTGAGTTGGCCTCCAGGCATCACCTGAGGATGAGGTAACATTTTCACTTATCAAAGAAAAATATTAGGTCATTCTGTTATGATTGCCTGAGGGTTTTCTACATAATACAATGCACAAAAATAGTCAATAAACATGTATCAAATGTTAGTAGCAACACAGGTTGACTGGACCTAATATTTTTCTTTGATAGGTGGAAACATTAGCTCATCCAAGCTTACGCCCTCCTCCCAGGACAGCTGCTCCTTCTTTCCTTCCTGCTCACACTGGTTTTCTTGGCTCTCCAACCCCTGTAAGCGTCCAAGCAGGTCTGTGCCTCCACTGGCCAGTTTGTTCCCAACACTCTTCTGTCCAGTTCTCTGCATGGCAACCGCCTGACTTCTGAGTCTTTGCTAAAGTCTCTGTTCTGAGTGAGCCCTGCCCTAGTCCCCCTGTAGAGCCCCAGCAACAGCTCCTTCCTACTCCAGCACACCGCTTTCTCCTGTCCTGTGACGTTTTATTTTTTCTCTCCAAAGCGCTCCCCCACTTCTAACCTACTGTCTGCATTTTGGTTTGCTGTCTCCCTCCCCCAGAATGTAACCACCCAAGACAGGCGTCTGTTTCATCCACACAGTGGGTACTCAAGAAATCTCTGATGAATTTTTCACCAGCTAAGGAAAGGATATGATTTCATCCTTTTTTCTCAGATCTAGGACTCTCTAACATCAGAAAGAGCCAGAATGAAGAAAATGTAGCCTTCTTTACGTATTAGAAATTTTAGACTGCCTCAAGAATTCTTAGTCTCAAGTTTAAATGCTATGAGAGCGGGGGCATAACGCCTAGCATATTTGACAACTGCACCAAATCATTTTTTCACACCTCTTTAGCTGTAAACAACAAAATTATTTTCAGTAATTACTAAAATGAATTGTTTTTATACTTCATTTTGTGCTTATTGTTTGACTCCTTTAGGTTAAAACAACTAATAAGAAATTTCCATTTAAAGATGGAATTCAGGCTTGGCGCCCGAAGCTCAGTGGTTAGGGTGCCAGCCACATAACACTGGGGCTGGTGGGTTTGAAACCAGCTTGGGTCGGCTAAACAACAATGACAACTACAAAAAAAAAAAAATAGCCAGGCATTGTGCAGGTGCCTGTAGTCCCACCTACTTGGGAGGCTGAGGCAAAGAAGATCACTTAAGCCCAAGAGCTTGAGGTTGCTGTGAGCTGTGACACCACAGCACTTTATTGAGGGTGACACAGTGAGATTCTGTCTTAAATAAATAAATAAGAAATTCAAATTCTATAAGTATATCACATATGAACTAACATTTTCACTTATCAAAGAAAAATATTAGGTCCAGCCAACATTAGAAAAGAGGAGTATGGAAGAATTTGTAGATACATTTTAAAAGCTTCTACATATGGCCGTTATCTAGAACCAGCAGATGGGTGGGGGTGCATTCTCTTCACTGATACTGTTTAGAACTGCTAGCCCAAGCTGATAATAAAAAGCAGACCATCTTTTAAGCATTTTTCTTGTTCACAGATGATTTTTCTTCGTTGTCGGCACCTTGCAGTGCACCATTTCCCTGCCCCTGGTAAACCTCTGAATAGAAGGTTGTTGATTGTACAAGGGTGTTATGGTTGAATGAGTCCCTTCCCCCCCACACACACACACAAAAGATAAGTTAATATCCTAACTCTCAGTACCTCAGAATGTGACCTTATTTGCAAATAGGGTCATTGCAGATGTATTAGTTATGATGAGGTCATACTAGAATAGGGGTCCCCAATTCAACATGACTTGTGTCCTTACAAAAAGAGGGGACACAGATACAGCCACACAGGGACACCACCATGTGATGACAGGGGCAGAGACTGGAACGATGCCTTTACCAGCCAAAAGCTGCTGAGGATTGCCAAGGGCCACCTGGCTAAGAGAAGGGCGTAGAATAGATCCTCCTTCCCCCCACAGAACCTTTCAGAAGGAAACTACTATGATCTGATTTTGAACATCTGGCCTCCAGAACTGTGAGGGATAAATTTCTGCTATTGAGGTCCCCTAGTGTTGGTACTTTGTGACAGTAGCCATAGGAAATTGACTCATAGGTCTTCAGAAAACTCCTACATAATCACAGCTTGACAGATAGGAGATGGCGAATACAGTGGGGTAGCAGATTATTTGGGGAAGGAACAGTTTGGGAAAAGAAAAAGCCCATTTATTGAGAGTTCTGCTCAGTTATGTTTTAAATATTTGCAGACTCTTTTTCCTCCCTCCTTTTCTTTTTCTTAAAAATTCCATATCAGGTAATACTTGCAGATTCTGTATGATTGCCTGAGGGTTTTCTGCGTAATTCAATGCATTAAATAGCCAATAAAAATGTATCAAATGTTAATAACTACACATTAACTGTTAACATACTTAGGTTGGCTGGACCTAATATTTTTCTTTGGTAAATGAAAGTGTTAGTTCATACATGATATATTAACAGAATTTGAATTAGATCTTTACATGGAAATTTCCCTGCATCAGTGATGCCGAGAGATAGAAACCAAGTTATCTGTAACTGGTCAGGATTGGTACGAATGCTGACAAAACAAATTCTATCTCCCTGCATTTAGAGATAACCAAGGTCAAGGCTACCCCTCAGAGTCAGAGCCAGGGTGGCGTGACTGCCCTGTTTTTGTAACCTTGGGGAGTGCCGCAGTCACGAGGGTACCAGTGGTAAAAGGCCAGTAATGATGGAAGCAACTGTAGGAAATAAAAGATAAGAGAGACCCTTTCGCCGTCCTGTGGCAGGTGCAGGATCCGAGCATCTCCTCCTTAGAAACTCCTTCCTAAGCTTCCTAAGCACCTCCTTTAAAACGCCATTTTCTGTTAGGAAAATGAAGGTGGAAAGATGGATGGCGGCAAGGCCTGGGTTCCAAGAAGGATCCTCTCCGCAGCCTCTGAGCACAGGACAAGTGGAGGGCAGAGGTGTTCCTCGAGGAGTAACCCAGCTACTTCATCTGCAGTTTCACTTTTCTTCTGGGTCAAGTAGGGGTTGGACTCTCAGATTTCACACCCTTCCACTCCCACTGTTTTCTGACTCTGGTTTTAAGCAGGTTTATCCAGGTAGCTCAGAAGCTCTCTCTAGTTCCTCCCTTCATTTCAGAACAGTTATTTCTCCATTCTTGAGATAACTTTTCCAGATAAAGGACTCTCAGTGGTTGACATCCATCTTGTCTTAGCTTGGGCCACCTGTGACAGTCCAAGGATGCCATTCTGTCATGTGGTTGCTGATTCAACTTTAAAGCATGTAGAACTACTTGGAAAATATCAACCTTTGAGAAAGTCTGGTGAGTTTTATTTTCCTAAAGCTTTTTTTTTTTTTTTTTTTTTTGCAGTTTTTTTGGCCAGGGCTGGGTTTGAATCCACCATCTCTGGCATATGGGGCTGGCGTCCCATTCCTTTGAGCCACAGGCACTGCCTATATTTTCCTAAAGCTTTTTAACAAATAAAAATGATTTTGCATGTAATAATTGTATTGTTTCTCATTCTCATTTCTTTTTAATTAAATTCTTTTTCTGATTATAATTTAGTACATATTTATTGTTGAAAATGTGGAGAACAGAGAATTTTATAATGTCTAAAGTATTTAATATGCAAATAAAAATTGTTAGTAATACCACCACTCAGAGATAATTGCTATTAACATTTGATATATCTTTATAGGCTGTTTTTATGCATTTATATACATGCTTGCTTTTAACAAAAACATTGTATTATATGCTTTTGTTGCCTATTTTTTCCCACTTAATATCATATCATGAGATTTTTTTGTAATTAAAGATTCCATAAAAATATAAAATGGTCTTTTTGTTTCCTTTTTTTTACTTTTACTTTCTCTCTCACTCTTTTTTTGTTTGAGACAGAGGCTCACTCTGTTGCTCCAGCTGGAATGCAGTGTTGACATCACAGCTCACAGCAGCCTCAAACTTCTGGGCTCAAGAGATCCTCCTGCCTCAGTCTCCTGAGTAGCTAGAAATACACTATGCCCAGCTAATTTGTAAAAAAAAAAAAATTTTTTTTTTTTTAGACAGAGTGTCAAGCTGTCACCCTGGGTAGAGTGCTGTGACATCATAGCTCACAGCAACCTCCAACTCGGGCCCAAGTGGTCCTTTTGCCTCAGATTTTCTATTTGTTTTCTATTTCTAAAGTAGAGATGGGGTCTCACTTTTACTTAGGCTAGTCTTGAACTCGTGAGCTCAAGTAATCCACCTGCCTCGGCCTCACAGAGTGCTAGAATTACAGGCGTGAGCCACTGCACCTGGCTGCAAAATTTTTTTGTACAGATGTGGGTCTTGCTATATTGCTCAGGCTGGTCTCAAACTGCTGACCTCAAGTGATCCTCTTCTGTTGGTCTTGCAAAGTTCTACAATTACAGGCCTGAGCCACTAACGTCTGTCCTATAATGGCTTTTTCTAAGCATATAATTATATGTATGCATGATCCCTATTGTCTATATATATACATATATATGTCTGTGTATATATATGTATAGTTATAGTTACATATTGGTATATATTTAGATATTTTCAAATTATAAACACCTTTCTGATAAAAATTGAGCCAGCTAAACTGCTGTTTAAATTCATATTATTTCATCAGTAGGACTTGCCATGCAGACAATGTGTAATGATTTTAATGCATATTGTTAAATTATTACTCCGAAAAAACTTTGGTCAGTTACTTTTTACTAGTAGTGTAAGACACTTTGTGTATCTCACCTCAGGCTGTCCAGACGAATTTTATATTAACAAAATCTCTGTCCATTTTGAAAGACGACACCTTAATTCTTATCCTACTGTGTGTGTATTTGATTGTTAGTGAAGTCGAACATTTTTTTCCTCTTCTTCTGTTTGAGAATAAAATTTCCTATGGAATTACAATTAGTTTGGGAGTTACACATTTCAGACTGGTTTTATGAATAAAGGCTTTTCCATTTCTGTCATTATTATGCATCATATTTGGATATTGTTTGTAATCATATTTTGTTGAATGTTCTGGCACACATTTATTTTAAGTGATTCAGCAAGACAGAGCATATTGTCATAAACTCAGTCTCCTAGAAAATAATTATTCTCCGTGGTTTCCAGGGGCAAAGTTAGTGTCTAATTCCCTAATTTGGAAGTCATGGGCAGAATCACCTCATGTCATTTATTTTACAAAGGTTTACCTGTGCCAGCTATAGTTCCAGGCGTAGCCATGGTCATGTTCATGCATGAGTCAGCCACGGTCCCCGTGTGCATGGAGCTTACATTCTAGTGCAGGGCATACCTTTAACCTACAAAGGTAAACATACAAACAAACATAATAATATAGAATATGAACTATGAAAAGAAATTAACACCACGCTGTTGAGCTACAGAACGGCAGAACTCACTTTCCTACTTTGGGTGGGATAGTCAGAGAAAACTTCGCAAAGGTGACATTTCAGTTGGCGATTAAAGGCAGGGAAGGAGTCGTGTGGCAATCCTGATGAGGGAGGGAGTTTGGCTGGACGAGGATACAGAATGGACAGTGGGTAAATCCTTTGTGGTTTTTCAGGCCGTGGTGAGCAGGTTGACTTTTATTCTGAACTCAATAGGCAAGCCACCAAAGGTTTCAGACAATCATGCTTTGTTGCTGTGTGGAGAATGGGTTAAAGAATAAAGAAACGGCAGCAACGCAGGTGAGATACAATGGTGGCCTGGGGTAAGAAGCTAGAGATGGAAGGGGTGGGCCAGCCTTCTAAAGTGGTCTATACTGTGGAGTTAACATGCCTGGGAATTTATCTTACTCTGCTGGCTGTAAACCCTTCCCTACTGCTCTACCCAAGCCCATTAAAGTTTAAGTTAACTCTTCTGCAGAGGAAATGTCAAGTTGGGGCAGTGGCCAGGTTGTCTCCTGAAACTTCTCAAAGACAGTATTATGTGTGTCTCATCGAGCAAGATTTAGATTAAAATCCAAACATCACTCTACTATTCAGCCATAAAAAAGATGGAGACGTTACATCGTTTGTATTAACCTGGATGGAGCCGAAACACATTCTTCTTAGGAAAGTATCACAAGAATGGAAAAGAAAGTATCCAATGTACTCAACACTAATAGGAAATCAGCAGATGATCTAATACACGCCCATATAACAGAAAAACTCAATTTTGGGGGAGGGGGAGCAAGGGAGGGGAGAGAGAGGAGGGGGATGGGTGTGCTCCCACTTAATGGGCACAATGTAAGGGTATAGGTCACACCTTGGCTGCAGGACACAACTACAAGAGGGACTCTACCTGACAAATGCAAACATTGTGACCCAGTTTTTTGTACCCTCGCATTAATCTGAAAGAAAAAAATAATAGTTTTAAAAAATAAAATAAAATCCAAATGTTACTGAATATCCACCATGTGTCAGAGCCTGTTCTGGGACCTTCCACATAGGTCCTATTTCACCTACAGTGGTAGGAAATCAAACCACATGTCAGACAGTACACAAATCAAATTCGAACTTTCATCCTACTGCTTTTAAGAAGCCCCTTCTTGGCCAGTCGTGGTGGTGGTGGCTCACGCCTGTAATCCTAGCACTCCTGGAGGCCAAGGTGGGTGGATTGCTTGAGGTCACAGGTTGAAGACCAGCCTGAGAAAAAGAAGCAAGACTCCATCTCTAAAAATAGCCAGGAGTTGTGGCGGGCACCTGTAGTCCCAGCTACCTGAGAGGCTGAGGCAAGAGAATCACTTGAGCCCAAGGGTTTAAGGTTGCTGTGAGCTATGACACCACAACACTCTACCAAGGGTGACAAAGTGAGACTCTGTCTCAAAAAAAAAAGAAGTCTATTCTTCATTCTCTGAGCTTTCCCTTCTTGAAAAGTAAAACCCTCCAAGGGCTTCGTAGAAATTGAGTTAGTCGTGTTTACTACTGTTACGCAGAAAAGAAGGCAAGAAGTCTGGCTGCCCTGCCTAATGTCCCAACCTCTGCTTTAGCGAGGCTGATACAGAAAGCAGGAAGTTCAGCTCTCAGGTGTAAAGGTCATCGCAATGAGCACTCCACACAGGTTTCTGGTTATCATCCTAGTGCCAGCATTTAATCAGTTGTTTCTCTTAAGGAGCCCCAAGGTCCAAGGTGATTGATCAGGATGTGATGAAACCTTTCACTCTGTTCCTAAACAAGCCTCCCTCAGACGAGACAGGCGCTGTGTTGAGGCTGGGTCTCCACCACCACCATCATGGTGGATTTCTTCTTGAGGGCCATCATTGTACATTTCTGACAACTGAGCTTCCTTAGAACCAACCCAGTTCATCAAAAGTGTTGTAACATCTTTTTTTTTTTGAGGCACAGTTTCACTACATCGCCCTCGGTAGAGTGCTATGGTGTCACAACTCACAGCAACTTCGAACTCTTGGGCTTAAGTGATTCACTTGCCTCAGCATCCTAAGTAGTGGGACTACAGGCAAGCGCCACAACACCCGGCTATGTTTTTGTTGCAGTTGTTTAGCTGGCCTGGGCCGGGTTCAAATCCGCCACCCTTGGTGCTTGTGGCCAGTACCCATAACCACTGTGCTATGGGCACTGAGCCAGTGTTGTAACATCTTGAAACCTTGAGGAAAACAGGTGAGGATTTCTGATTTACAAGGAAACACCTTGGTCCCTTTCCATATCCTCCCACGTCGGCTCCAATGATCTTCAAATGCCACTCACCAACGGGCCAGTGATGACGCAAAACCTTAGCAAAACTAAAAAGGAGTTATTCAGCCAAAATGTTCCCGAACCTGGGGTCTTCCTGCCTTATAACCACACATATGAAAGAGGTATACATAATGCCAGTTACATTTGTGATTTAAATATTTATGATGCATCTGGTGATGAAAAAGTCAGGGATGAGTCACAAGTCTCTGTCTTTGTTGATAGGACAGGTGATGTCATTGACTAAAACAGAGATTATAAGCGGGAATCAGATTTTATGAGGAAGATGATATCTGCTTTGTACATTTAAAATATATAGTCTTTAAAAAATACTCAGGTGGAAGTTCTAGGTGTCAAGTTCAAGAGAAGAGGGCGAACTTGTGGTAAGATGTTGAGGAGTGGTCAGTGTATTGGTGGGAGGTAGGTGAGTCACAAGGGCAGATGAGATTGAGTAGGGAGAAGTAGGGAGCTGACACAGGGCCTGAGGAATGGCACCAGTGTACAAGCAAGTTTTCAGAGGAAACTGAGAAGGAGCTCTCGGAGCAGCAGAAAGACAAAGGGAGAGAACATTTCTAGAAGGAGAAATCTGTTCAATGGTGTCCAAAGCAACAGGGGGTAAGAAATACAAAAGTTGAAGTCAGGTTGTGAATTTCTCAAATAGTAAGACCTATTTAGGGCTGTTTTGGTAAATTATTAACCAAGGTCAGCTGATCTAGTTCCTTTCAATGATTTGTGCTTGGAGTCGGTCGTATCATGTTAGAGTCTTATCCATCATCTACTAAGCAGTAGTTAGAATAACGAAGGCCTTTTCTTCACATCTTACTTGACCAATTTTCAGAAGTAAAAAAGTCATTTTCTTCTTGAAACCAACACAATTTCATAGCCACTCTATTCCATTTAGGCTTTTGCCACTTGAATATGGCATCGCCCAGCATTGCACAGGCTCTTCGGACTCTGGTGTATCCATCTGTGCATCAGGTAATGACTAAAGTGTCCCGCACTTCTTGTTGGAATACTCTAGAAATGATCTTGGACAATAGGATATGACATTGTTTTCTCTTCACTTAGCTTGGGCATATCACTTATATATGCGTATTTAGTCCACTTGTTTTCTCATTAGTCTGACATTATTAAAGCACTTCTGTTTGCAGCCAGTGTGATCCTGAGCAGAAACACAAATACACACACTGAAATCAAGTGTCAGGACTCGATCACAGAGGCAATTCATAATATGCTGGCATTACATTTTCTAGGTCATTCAACTGAAATCATAAAATTTCAAAATCCTCCCGGAGGCCTTTGCCTGGATGAATAAACTTATTTTCAAAACACTGCCAGGGAGATTATGCCGGGTGAATGGCCGCTGCTCTTTGTACACTTAGTCTTTATTTGTTATTTTCTTCTCTCTGAGTCTTTGAAGGAAGAAGGCTGGAGAGGGAGCCTATGAGGAAGAATGGGAGGGACCGGTCTGGATAATTCCCATATACTTGGTTTCAGAATCATTTAGCTCCTTTCATATATTTCCATCTATTCTTATTACATATTGGGAAACTTCTTTGATGATTAACTGTGGTGTATTGACTTCTTTTGTTTCATCCACAATGCACAATACGGTGGCAGATTCGAAGATTCCAATTAACAGTCAGTTAAGGCTTCCTTGGTTTAACACATACGCAAGCACTTAATTTTATTTCAGAAAAAAGAGAAAGAAGAATGCGTAACAATTGTCATCATAAGGGTGGGTAGCAGAAGACATTAAGAAGGCCTGACTTTCTTCTTCATGTGGAAGAGTAGGGACGAAAAGTGTGAACATAGGCTCGGCTCCTGTAGCTCAGCAGGTAGGGCACCGGTCGCATACACCAGGGCTGGCAGGTTCGAACCCAGCCAGGGCCTGCCAAACAACAATGACAACAACAACAACAAAATAACTAGGTGGGGCAGTGCCTGTGGCTCAAAGGAGTAGGGCACTGGCCCCATATGCCAGAGGTGGCGTGTTCAAACTCAGCCCCGGCCAAAAACTGCAAAAAAAAAAAAAAAAAAAAATAGCCGGGCATTGTGGTGGGCACCTGTAGTCCCAGCTACTTGGGAGGCTGAGGCAAGAGAATCACTTAAGCCCAAGAGTTTGAGGTTGTCTGTGAGCTGTGTGATGCCATGGCACTTAACCCAGGGCGACATAATAAGACTCTGTCTCAAAAAAAAAAAAAGAAAAAAAGAAAAGCGTGAATATTTATTGGATACTAATGCTTTCTGCCCTACAATAAAAGACATATCCTAAATGCCATTACCTTTCTATTGATTTCCATGAGCAATTATGTCCTAGGCATGTGGAAATGCATTAGAGTTATTTACTGATACGTCCTTTGCCTTCTGAGCACATGATAGGATTCCCCTCTCCACATGGTCCTATGACTTGTTTTCCCCAAATGTCAACAAAAGTGGCCTGTATCATTTCCAGGGGGAAACCTTTAAGAGCTGGTGTCAGATTCATTATATTCCATTCTCTCTGTCCTGATGGCAGCAACAACATTCAAATGATGATTCCATCAATCTGTGTCCCTGAGTGCAAGTGATAGGAGTGAAGCTCTCCAGTGATCCAAGATGGATATAGAACTTTGCTGTTTTAAGATAGTAAGATCTGGGCCATGACCTTCATCTTCTTAATGTTACAGGAGCCAAGCGCCTGAAGTGATCGTGCTACTTTACATTAATAGTTAGGACAGTTAAATAAGAGGGTCTAAGCCAGCCAAAATATTTAGAAAGTAGATCTCAGTAGCACAAAAATGAATGTTATTTTAAAAATAGTAACTAAGACGATTTTTGACAATTGTCAAAAATACAAATTATTGCTGGGCACAAGGGCACATGCGTGTAATCTCAGCACTCCGGGAGGCCAAGGCAGGTGGACTGCCTGAGCTCAGGAGTTTGAGACCAGCCTGAGCAAGAGCGAGATCCTGTGTCTAAAAAATAGCCAGGCGTTGTGACAGGTGCCTGTAGTCTCAGCTACTTGGGATACTAAGGCAAGAGGATCACTTGAGCCCAAGAGTTAGAGGTTGCTGTGAGCTGTGATGCCACAGCGCTCTACCCAGGGCAAGAAAGTGAGACTCCATCTCAAACACACACACACAGACACACACAAAGAAAACCCCCAAACACCCACAAATTATTTTTATTCTTCCTTGTGTTCTTATTGGGTACTTAGAGCACTATCTTTCCTGTTGAGACTAACTGGTCTCACCAGCCCATTCCACTGTGAATGTGTCCTTAATCTACTACTTAGTACCAAATACTGCAATTTAAAAGTATTACCTGTCTAACCAGCAAACTATATCTTATTAATTTTTGTATAGCTTCTTTCCAACATCTATGCCCTCCTTGTTTGAAACTCATAGTGCTTCATAAATGCTCATTTGAAGAAGTTGAGAAATCAAGTGGCAAGTCTGACTTTACAGACTACCAAGTGGCAATTAGGACCCCAACCTAAGACTTTAGACTTTACATTCAATGGCATAGTATTGAGGAAGAGAAAGCAACTCTGACATCCAGGTGCTGGTCTGGAACTGTCAGCTGGGGCTTGGTGCTGCTAACAGCTTTTCTGGACCATGGTGTCCTGTTGAATGAAAACAATTTCCTTTCATAGAACACCAACAGCACACATCACTGGCCAGCCTATAATCCTTAATTCTTTTTTTTTTTTTTTTTTAGACAGAGTCACATTCTGTCACCCTGGGTAGAGTGCATTGGCATTAACATATCTCACAGCAACCTCCAAACGCTTGGGCTCAAGCAATCCTCCTGCCTTAGCCAGGCACAGACCATAGCACCCAGCTATCTTTAGAGATGGAGCCTCACTCTGGCTCAAGCTGGTCTCTAACTCCTGAGCTCAGGCAATCCACATGCCTTAGCCAGGCACAGACCATAGCGCCCAGCTATCTTTAGAGATGGAGCCTCACTCTGGCTCAAGCTGGTCTCTAACTCCTGAGCTCAGGCAATCCACCTGCCTCAGCCTCCCAGCGTGCTAGGATTACAGGCGTGAGCCACTGCACCTGGCCCCTGTTTCCCTTTTCAGTAGAGACTGAGTCTAGCTCTTGGTCAGATTGGTGTCTGAACTCTGAGCTTAAGCAATCCTCCTGCCTCCGCCTGCCTGGGCCCTGGTCGATAATCCTGATCAAGAGGAAAACAAAACCTCTTTGTGATCTGAACATAGACAAAACTTGAACAGTGTTTAAACCACAAAAATGACTAATATGTGTGACTGCTGCTTCTTTGTCAAGTATGGTTTTAGCCTCTGTCTCATCTTGACTCCTTCTAAATAAAATTAAGATAGCTAATCACAAAATTACCCTCAGTTCCCAGCTGCAGCCAATCCAGAATAAGCCCTTGCTTTCTTGAACTCTTCCTAAAATCACCTATCACAAGCCCATAATAAATTCTGACATCTTCTTACTGAGATACCCCGACGGTTCCCTATGCGTTGCTCCTGGCTGCAAGAAGTAATAACCCCAACTCGCTCAGCCACAAGCGTGCCCCTGGTGGCTGTGTTGGGGGAGGATCACACATATACATCCCAGGGAATATATGTTGTGTTTACATGTGGGGGGTTTAATTATAACAACCCTGTCATTTATCCTCACTTGGGAGACAAAGATACGAGGTTTGCACACCACTAGGAAGAGCCAGAAACCACATTCCAGGCCACTACCTCCTTGCGTGGAGCAATCTTTTCTCAGCCTTTGACGCGCTCCCCAGGTCCGGTGCCCGCCCCCCTTCTACGCTTATTCTGCGGGCACCTGCCCTGCTGACCCGGATGCTCTGCGGGGCTGGAGCCCAAACATGTTTCTTATGCAACAGATCTTCTGCGTGCTTCTGTGCAAAGCGAGGTTCGGAGCCGGATTTGCTTGGCACCCGACAGCAGCGCTGCTGCGGCTCTAGTGCAAGCGATCCGCTCCGGGCTCCGGGACGGGGCGGGGGCGCGAGAGTGACGTCGCGGTGGGCCAATCGCAGCAGGGGCGCTGACCGCGGGCCCAATCGCAGAAGAGCCGGAGAGGACAGTGACAGCCGCGCGGACCCCGCCTCCTTCGCGGGCGAGATGCCAAACTGGTGGCGGCTGAGTCGCGGCTGAGTCACTGCTAGCGCTGGCGGCTCCGCGGACCTGCCCCCCGACCCCCCGACTGCTGAGTCCGCCTGTGGAGCCGCCGCCCCGCGCGCCGGAGCCTCCCGGAGCCACCTGAGGCCGAGTCCTTAGGGCCGCGGAGGAGCCGAGGGCTGCCCGGCGAACGTCGCAGGGGTCCCCCTGCGCGCGGAAGTGCGCTGGTCTGGGTTTGCTTTCAAATAGAGCTAGGGAGTTTCCCTAACAAGTATTTGGGTGAATTCGTCGCTGAGTCTTCGGCCGCCCAGCCCTGCAGGCTGCCCTGAGCCCCTGGGGCGCCGCGCCAGTGCAGGGCACCCGAGGACGCAGCCCGAGAGAAAGGGGCACCTGCGCGCAGCCTGGCAGGAAGAGTGATCGTGGGGTGAGTTTGAAGAATAAAAGCCCCTTCCGATTGGAAGCTGCTTTTCAAAAGGCCCTCCCTGTCCGTCATTAACACGCAGTAAAATAACAATGACAGTTGTGTAACTAGAGAGTCCCAAGAGGGACCTCATTGTTTTACTTATGAAAACCAGCTGGCAGTTATGCAGTGTGGGAACCGCAAATCCATCATAGGCTAACCGAGATGGGCAACGGCTTTTTAAGATTATTTCAAAAAATCATCTTAAAGGCTGCTCGAGTCCTCAAAGGTCCTAGTCTTAAAAACCAGAAGGATGACAGCTTCGGGTTGTTACGAGTCCCCTCCTCCAAAGCAAAAGTCCTTCTCCTAGGAAGTGCTTACTGCTCTTCTGTTCTCTAGTTGGCTTATTGTTTACTCCACAAAAGTGTTCTAACTTCCCCATCTTGGAAAATCTAGCCTTCGGAAGAAGAATCCAGCTGATTCTCTGTCTCTCACCTGTTTCTTTTTTATAGAATGCAGCTATCTGCCCGAGCAATATGAAGATTTTATTTGTAGAACCTGCCATTTTCCTTAGTGCGTTCGCTCTGGCTTTGATCAGTCCACTGGCAACACAGTATGTTTATCGGAGAATATGGGAAGAAACAAGCAACTGCAGCTTTTCATTTGATAGCAATATCTCTCAGTGTGAAAAAAACAAGAGCAGCCCAATATTTGCATTCCAGGAGGTAAGAGATCAAAATACCCCTAAAATGTAATAAAAAGGGAATGTGTACCAGGGTTTTTAAGTAGAAGAGGACGCTGCACTCATTACACACTAGTCTCTCAGGGGTGACCATCGAAGTCCTAACTCTTAAACCGAATGGCCTTTAATGAAGTTCTCATCCCATTTGAAGTTTCCTGGTCCCTTTCCATTTGCCTCTTCTTAAAAACTGTCTTCCTTCTATGACACTAGCTTTTCTCTTTTTCATGTTATTTTTTGTTGTTTGTTTGGTTTTTTTTGTTTTGAGACAGAGCCTCAAGCTGTCACCCTGGGTAGAGTGCTGTGGCATCACAGCTCACAGCAACCTCCAACTCCTGGGCTCAAGCGAGTCTCCTGCCTCCGCCTCCCGAGTAGCTGGGACTACAGGGCCCGCCACAATGCCCAGCCATTTTTTGGTTGCAGCCATCATTGTTGTTTGGCAGGTCCCGGCTGGATTCGAACCCGTGAGCTTAGGTGTACGTGGCTGGCGCCTTAGCCCGCTGAGCCACAGGCACCGAGCCTTTCATGTTATTTTTTTTGAGACAGTCTCACTCTGTCCCTTGATGCCTAGAGTGCAGTGGCATCATCATAGCTCACTGCAACCTCAAACTCCTAGGCTCAAGCAATCCTCCTGCCTCAGGAGTAGTTGGGACTGTAGGCACAGGCCTCCACACCTGTTTTTTTGGAGAAATGGGGTTTTGATTTTGCTCAGGCTGGTCTGAACTCTTGGCTTCAAGCAGTCCTCCCATCTCAGCCTCCTGTGTAGCTGAGACTACAGATGTGAGCCACCATGTTGGGTTGAATCTTCTTTTCCTTCTTCATTATATTAAAAATAAAGTCTTAAAATTGGAGCAAGGCTGGCTGGGCTGGGCTGCTGAGTGGGCAGGGGTGGGTGAGACATGCGTTTCTGCCTCTCTCCTGCTCTCTTCTTCCCAGCCCCTTCGACTGTATCTGCATGTCTTAGCTTGCAGGGGCTTTAGAAAGTGTCTGTCACAGGGTGTGGGTAGGGGAGCATTTGCCATTTGGTAGTATTAACCATATCACCCTTGGCTCCCGTATTTTGAGGAAGCAGCTGCGTGGACACATTTTTCTCTCAAGACATGGAAAATGTTTAGCCACATATTTTGGAGGCTTTTTTTCTTCCCTCTTCAGCCTCCTTCTCCAATTTTTTTTTTTTTTTGTTGTTGTTGTTGTTTAAACCAGGCAGTTTTTGACAAAAGTCTACCATGTCTAAAGGCAAAGAGACAGCCTCCAGATTTGGAGATGCTTTTTCCTACGATGCCTCAGAAACGAAACACATTTGTAAACTTTGAACTCTTCCCCTTGGGGATATTTTGTGATGGCAAAAGAGTGGTGCTGCCTTCCCAGTCAAAGATGAAAAGCATTTAGGGGAATTGAGTCACCTCCTGCTGGACTGGGAGAGGACTGTGAGGAAATGGCCAAGAAGACTCCAGAGGGGAGGTTCCGGCACTTCCTGAGGTGTCCCCCAGGTGTCAGGTGGAACTGGCTGGGGTGAGGCCCAGCTGTTTGGCACATTCCCTGGCCTTGTTCATTTCCTCCTTCCCATGGGAGAAAATTGCTTGGAATTCATTATTTGTGGTCAGCCATGAACCTAGGCCTGCAAGGTTCTGGCCTAGAGTGAGTTCATAAAAAGAGAAGGACTGAGGGTCTCACCTGGTGGTTATGGCTCCCTTCAAGAATATCTCCCATTATGTCATTCCCTGCAGTGAGAAGGTTTAGTAGACTCATAGATTCTGTATCTATTTCTGGGCTTTCCTTCACTGGGCCCTAGGGAGCATCCCCCCACCCCTATATCTTGTTGCAGTGGGAGGGGCCTGGGAGGAGAGAACTTGGATGTCTAAAAAGCCTTCTGCTGGTGCCCTGGTGGAGTTGAGAGGAGACAGGCCTTGCTCTAGCTGCCTTGGTGGCCTCCGCAACTGTGCAGGTGGTGGGTATTGGCCTTCCTCTGGCCTGGCCCAGCAGTGCTATCCTTTTGAAGATTTTTGCCAAATTTTCAAATTAATTGACTATGTTTTCATTTATTATTTTTTAGTTAATATTCGAGAGAACATGCTACTTTAGATCACTTCCCTTAAAAATATTCAAGAGAACATACTACTTTAGATCACTTCCCTTAATAACATTCAAGAGAACATACTACTTTAGATCACTTCCCTTAAAATTGGTGCTCTTAGACCTCTGGGAACTAAAAACTACCCCCAACCCCACCAGGTCACCCACACTGGAGGGGCTTTTTGCTCCCCAGGAGGCACAAACAATACCTTAGTGATTCATTCAATGACTGAAAAAGATTTAAATCTTTTTTAAAAATGAGTTTAGTATTTAAAATGTTATAAAAATGGCACATACTCTATATATTAAATTTGAAAAATAGAAGTGGCAAGCAGAAAATGCTTTTAAGTCACCCAAAATCCTTTCCAACAAATAACTGGTATAATGCTTTTCACATTTTCTAATCTGTGTGTATACAGTTGTCTGTCATCACTGATTCAGTCCTCAGGAGTTGTGTTTATCTTAATCTTCAGTTGTGGCAAGCTACCATCCTTAGATAATGCAGAGCTCTCCTTCAGATCTTATTTATTTATTTTCTTTTATTTAGTAAATAAATATGTTCCTCACTAATCTGTTTGTGGAGACACAGGTAAAAAAAGGCAACTGAGCTCTTCCTTAATAAAGGCCTATGAAGCATGGTATTTATAGGTGCTATTCCTTCTCTTTTAGCTCAGTTAGGAAGACATAACTTGGGAAGGGGGTGATGAGAGGTGGGAGGTTAGGCATGCTCTTGCTTTAAAGCAGTGGTCAGGATCTTTCACTGCAAACTGTATTACAAAGAAAAGTCATAGCGTGGCCAGTACCAGAGGCTATGGGGTATCCAGGTCCTCTGTAGAAGACAGGCACACACACCAATACACATTTTTCTTTTCCTGGGTTTAAGTCTCCACTGTGGCACTTCAAGATCCTGACTGAATGTGGATAATTATGTCACCTTTTGATACAAGTTGAGCCTCCCTGATCCAAAATCCAAAATGCTCCAAGATCCAAAACTTTTTGGGTGGGTACCTGATGCCTCAAGTGGAAAATTCCATACATAAGTACTTAACACAAACTTTGTTCATAAACAAAATTATTTTAAAAGTCTGTAAAATTACCAAGGCTGTCTATGTGAGGTATACAAGGATAGGAGGTCTGACAATTGAGTTCATGAATGAACTCATCCTGGAGAAAGTGCTGCAGACCCCTTTGCTGAATGTCACCTTCGCATTACTCCCCTTGGGAAGCTGTGCACTGATGCCAGCGCCTGGTCTACCCTTCAAAG
>CAUYRH010121318.1:0-23532 GCA_963574655.1 Perodicticus potto | reverse complement strand
CTTAGTAGATGCTGAATTAAGTCTGCATCAGTAGACTTCTAGATTTTTGAAATAACTGTACTTTCTTTCAAAACACTTAACAATATTAAACCCATAGTAGGTCCTTACATCCTACTAATCAATGTAGCCTTCACCTCATTTGCCCAATTTGTGTTCTACACCTGATAGATTCAACTTGTACTTGCAATATGCTCCATAAATTTGTACAAATAATCAACACATTGAATCCCATAATGGCATAAATGTATTCATGATATATGTACAAATGACTTAATAATAATAAAAAAAAACAGTCTGAGCAAGAGTAAGACCCCATTGCATTGTGGCAGGTACTGTGGTCTCAGCCATTCAGGAGGCTGAGGCAAGAGGATTGCTTGAGCCCAGGAGTCTGAGGTTGCTTTGAGCTAGGCTGATGCCATAGCACTCTAGCTGGGCAACAGAGTGTGACTCTGTCTCAAAAATAAATAAATAAAATCATAGAACAAAACCAAAATTCCCTCATGAGTAATGAGGCAATGAGTAAAGTCTTTTAAAATATGACTCAAAATCCAGAAGCAATAATAAAAATATCAAAAAAATTTGATGATGACATATTTAAAAGTTCTGCATGTTGAAAAGAAAACAACAAACAAAATTGAAAATACCAATAAATAACTTGAGAAAATATTTTCAACTTATATTATTTCAAAGATATATCTCCCCAAGATAAAAGCTCCTAAAAATCATTCTTAAAGTGCAAAACACTGAGGAAATAGAAAAATAGGCTAAAGTCATAGTCCAGTGGCTTTTCTTGCCTAAAAAGCAAAGCAAATTAAACATATGAAAAGATACTTGATCTCACTTAAAACAAAAGAGTGCAAGTTAAAAGCACACTGAGAGAGAATTCTCAGAAGATGGCTGACTGGTAGCAACCCTCAGCAGAGGCTCCTGAATAGAGGGAGAAAAAGTGGATGCATCTGACTCTATGAAGCCACAGGTGGGGAGTTGAGCCAAGAAAGAAGTTCGGCAAGCTGTAACTCCAAGGAAGAGCATTCTAGAAAACAAATTACAGGTATAAAGCCTATTGACTAGAGGACAGGAGACCACTCCCTGAAGCAGGAGGCTTGCCACAAGCTATCTGCAAGCAAGCAGGGAACAATTACCTCTCTGGAGAAAGCCGCTAAAGACCAGGTCTCTTTCCCCAGGGATGTCCCATCTATGAACCTAGACACCACCCCACTATGCATAAAATTGAACAGACATTTTCCCCCACAAGTCCAAACTCCAATTTCACCCTTCCCCACTCTCATGTGGCCTGAAGTTCTGCCCTCTGCAGAGCACAGAGTGTTTGGTCTTTTTATGAGAGATCTGGGCAGAGTGTGGACCACCAACCATCAGGATGGAGTTTGTGACTAATGGGGAAGGAAGAGGGTGTGGGGAAAAAAGGGATGCTCAATGGGAGAAGGAGCAGTCCCCTGCTTATGACAATACCCAGCCAGTGGTGGTGTTGACCCTTGGTTTGGGCTGTGTCTAGAGGGATGGGGTGCAGAACCCCCGTCTCTGACAGCACCCACAGTGGGAGAGTGGTTTCCCTGTGTGGACTGAGTTTGGCAAGCAAGGCTGGTCCCCAGCCCCTGCTGGACCTGTGAGCAGAGGCTTACCAGGTATGGACTGAGACCTGAAGGCAAGGGCGTGGTCCCCTAACTCCAACAGAACCCTCGAGCAGAGGCTTACCAGGTGAGAACTGAGACCTGTGGGCAGGGTGTGGTGCCCTGACTCCAACAGAGCCTGTGAACAGAGGCTTACCAGGCAGTAGGCTGAGACTGGCAGGCAGGAACATGGTCCCCTGACTCCAACTCGTCTGGCAAGCAGAGGCTAGCTGGGTGTCAACTGAAACCAATGGGTGGGGGTGTGGCCCCTGGCTCCAACTGGGCCTATGAGCAGAGAAGCAGTCAACAGTATGGACTGAGTCTGGTGGGAGGGGGTGTGGACCCCTGGCTCCAATTGTGCTGTTGGAGACCCTTGGATCTCTTTCTGTTGAGCAAGGTTTGCACTGCCTGAGACAATTTAATTTGAACTAATATCTGGGGTTGTCCACTTGGGGACATTCTGAAGTTGACCTTTGAAGTTCTGTAGTGGAAAATAATTGAAGGGTGAGGGCTGGGCATCACAGCTGTTTGTATCTCTTCATGGCTGAGATTTAAACCTAATACCATGGCTTCATAGGATAAGGTAGAGGTTGTCTGATAGCAAAACAAAGCTAGCATGTGCTATCTCACCAAGTAAGTCCTCAAAGTCTGTGGCCAAAACTCTGAAAGGGGCCTTTGTAAGGCTGTAGGAAATAAGTCACAATTACAAAGTCTAGCACTTTGGTAAGGGGCTATCTCTACTACCTGGGAACCCCAATTCAATCTCACCCTACCAGTTATAATAACCAAACAGTGGAAAATAAACATGGTGGGACCCAACAGAAGTACTCTGGCAACATGCATAATCAGAGTAGATCAACCGCCCCCCCACCAAAGGAATGACAAAGGAGATACAAATGAAGATGCCATGCATACACAAATGGCAGCAAGGTCAGAAATTGAATTCAGAATATGGATGGAAAATAAGATAAATAGAATGGAAGAAAAGATAGAAAATGAATTCCAAAGATGTCTCATGAAATGAATGAATTCAAAGACAGTCACCAAAGATATGGACACAGTGAGAAAAGAGATAGCAGAGCTCAAGGAAATGAAAAAGTTATTCAAGGAGCTCCAAAATGCAATAGAATCCCTCAGTAATAGAGTTGATGAAGCAGAAGAAAGGATCTCTGAAATTGAAGACAAAGCTTTTGAACATTCCTAAATGCTCAAAGAGGCAGACAAATGGAGACCAAAAACAGATCATTCCCTGAGAGAGTTGTGGGAACACTCCAAAACATCAAACATTCGTCTTATAGGAATTCCTGAAGGAGAAGAGAATGATCCTAAAGGTACAGATGCTCTACTCCAAGAAATTATGGAGAATTTCCCAAGCATTGCAAGAGATACAGAAATCCAGATAGTAGACAGTTTCAGAAACCCTGCAAAACTCAATCCAAATAAAGCATCTCATAGACACATTGTGATTCACTTTGCCAAAGTTAAGATGAAGGAGAAAATTCTTCAAGCAGCCAGACATAAGAAAAGCATCACTTACAAAGAGAGAAATGTCAGAAGTCAGAATGACTGTAGATCTCTCAGCCGAAACATTTCAGGCCAGAAGAGAATGGCAATCAACCTTCAATCTCCTAAAACAAAACAACTTCCAGCCCAGGATCTTGTATCTAATAAACTGAGTTTCATTTGTGATGGAGAAATCAAGTTCTTTAACAACACAGACATATTGAAGAAATTTTCCATAACTAAACCAGTTCTCCAGCATATTCTCAGACCCATCCTCCACAATGACCATAATGCTCTACCTCCAAAGTAAACCCATTCAGAAATTTTTAAATAAAACCCAACTTCCACAGTGGTGAAAGGATTAAAAGTATCCACTAAACATTCAAAAATCATGACACCCCAAACACAACCAGGCTTATCATTCCTCTCAATTAATGTGAATGGTTTAAATTGTCCTCTAAAGAGACACAGGCTGGCTGACTGGATACATACACTCAGACGAGATATCTACTATATACAAGAATCTCATCTTACCTTAAAGGATAAAAATAGACCCAGGGTGGGCGATGCCTGTGGCTCAAAGGAGTAGGGCGCTGGCCCAATATGCCAGAGGTGGCAGGTTCAAACCCAGCCCCCGTCAAAAATTGCAAAAAAAAAAAAAAAAAAAAATAGACTCAGGGTGAAGGGATGAACTTCTATACTACAGGCAAATGAAAATAAGAAATTTTATTTGCAGATACAATTGACTTTAAACCAACAAAGATAAAGAAAGATAAGGATGTTCACTACATATGTCAAGGGAAACACTCAACATGAACGGATTCTGGTAATTAACATTTATGCACCCTACCAGAATGCTCCTCAATTTATAAAGCAAACCCTAATAGATATGAACAACTTGATATCTTCCTGCACTTTATAGTTGGAGATTTTAACACTTCTCTGACAGTTTTGGATAGATCCTCCAAGAAGAAACTAAACAAAGAAATATTAGACTTAAATCTGACCCTGAAACAAATAGACTTTACAGACCTCTACAGAACATTCCATCCTAATAAAATAGAATATACATTCTTCTCATCAGCCCACAGATCATCCTCCAAAATAGATCATATCCTAGGACACAAGTCTAACTTTGGCAAATTTAAAACAATAGAAATTATTCCTTGTATCTTCTCAGATCACCATGGAATAAAAGTTGAACTCAACAGCAACAGGAATCTTCAAAGTCATGGAAACGAAATAATCTTAGGCTGAATGATAGCTGGCTCAAAGACAAGATTAAGAAGGAAATCACCAAATTTTTGGAACAAATTGATAATGAAGACACAAATTATAAAAACCTGTGGAATACTGCAAAGGTATTCCCTAAGAGGGAAATTTATAGCATTGGAAACCTTCATAAAGAAAACAGAAAGAGAGGAAGCCAACAACTTAATGGATCATCTCAAGCAACTAGTAAAGGAAGAACATTCCAACCCTAAACCCAGAAGAAGAAAAGAAATAACCAAAATGAGAACAAAATTAAATTAAATTGAAAACAAAAGAATCATTTAGAAGATAAATGAATAGGCTCAGTGCCTGTAGCTCAAGCAGCTAAGGTGCCAGCCACATACATCAGAGCTGGTGGGTTCGAATCCAGCCCAGACCTGCCAAACAATAATAACATCTACAACCAAAAAATATCAGGCACCTATAGTCCCAGCTACTATAGGCAAGAGAATTGCTTAAGCCCAGGGAGTTTGAGGTCGCTGTGAGCTGTTACAGCATAGTGCTCTACCCAGGGTGACAACTTGAGGCTTTGTCTCAAAAAAAAAAAAAAGTTGTTTTATCAAAAGATTAATAAAATTGACAAACCTTTGGCCAACCTAACCAGAAACAGAAAAGTAAAATCTCTAATATTATCTATCAGAAACAAGAAAGGAGAAATAACAACAGACAACTCAGAAATTCAAAAAATCCTCCATGATTGCTACAAAAATCTCTATTCCCAGAAATATGAAAATCTGAAGGAAATGGACCAATACCTGGAAGCATGCCACCTTCCTAGAGTCAACCAGAAATTAGAAATCTTCAATACACCTATATCAATCCTAAAATAGCATCAATACAAAATCTCCCAAAAAAGTAAAGTCTGAGACCAGATGGCTTCACATCAGAATTCTATTAAACCTTTCAAGAGGAACTAGTATCTATATCATATAACCTTTTCCAAAGAATAGAAAAAGAAGAAATACTTCCCAATACATTCTATGAAGCAAATATCACCCTGATCCCCAAACCAGGAAAGGACCAAACAAAGAAAGGAAATTATAGACTAATACCATCAATGAATATTGATGCCAAAATATTCAATAAGATCTTAGCAAACAGAATGCAGCAACACATGAAAAAACTTATACGCCATGATCAGATTGGTTTTATTCCAGGGTTACAGGGTTGATTCAACATATGCAAATCCATAAATACAATACGTCACATCAATAAAATAAAAAACAAAGAACATATGATTCTGTCAATTGATGCAGAAAAAGCCTTCAATAATATTCAGCATCCTTTCATGATCAGAACACTTAAGAAAATAGGCACAGAAGGGACATTTCTTAAACTGATAGAGGTCATCTATAGCAAACCCACAGCCAATATCATATTGAATAGAGTAAAATTGAAAACATTTCCACTCAGATCAGGAACAAGGCAAGGATGCCCATTGTCTCCACTGCTATTCAACATAGTAAGGAAAGTCTTAGCCATCATAATCAGGCAAGAGAAGGCAATCAAGGGTATCCAAATAGGGTCGGAGGGGATCAAACTCTCACTCTTTATGGATGATATGATCCTATACCTGGAAAATCCCAGGGACTCAAATATAAAACTCTTAGAAGTGATCAAGGAATACAGCAGCATCTCAGGATATAAAATCAATACTTAAAAATCAGTAGCTTTTATATATGCCAACAACAGTCAAGCTGAAAATATAGTCGAGGACTCTATTTCTTTTACAGTTGTGTGAAAGAAGATGAACTATCTGGGAATATACCTAACAAAAGACGTGAAAAATCTCTATACAGAGAACTTTGAAACTCTGAGAAAAGAAATAGCTGAAGATATTAATAAATGGAAGAACATACCATGCTCATGGCTGGGAAGAATCAACATTGTTAAAATGTCCATAGTACCCAGTGCAATCTACAGATTTAATGCAATCCCTATTAAAGCACCATTGTCATACTTTAAAGAACTTGAAAAAATAGTACTTCATTTTATATGGAATCAGAAGAAAACCTCAAATAGCAAATACACTACCCACAAATAAGAACAATTCAGGAGGTATCACTTTAGCAGACTTCAGGCTACACTATAAATTTATAGTGATCAAAATAGCATGGTACTGGCACAAAAACAGAGAGGTGGATTTATGGAACAGAATAGAGAGCCAAGAGATGAACCCAGCTACTTATCATCATTTGATCTTTGACAAGCCTATCAAAAATATTCGGTGGGGGAAAGACTCTCTATTTAACAAAAGGTGCTGGGTGAACAGGCTGGTGACCTGTAGAAGACTGAAACTAGACCCCCACCTTTCACCATTAACAAAAGTTGATTCTCACTGAAGAAAAGATTTAAACTTAAGACATGAAACTAAAAAATACTAGAAGAAAGTGCAGGGAAAACACTTGAAGTAATTGGCTTGGGAGAATATTTTATGAGGACCCCCCCGGGCAATTGAAGCAACACTAAAAATCCATTACTGGGAACTGATCAAACTAAAAAACTTTTGCACAGCCAAGAACACAGTAAGTAAAGAAAACAGACAACCTTCAGAATAGGAGAATATTTTTGCAGGTTATGGTTCCAAAAAAGGTCTGATAACTAGAATCTACTGAGAACTCAAACCTATGAATAACAAAAGAACAAATAACCCCATTTCTTTGTGGGCAAGAGACTTGAATGGAAGCTTCTCTAAAGAAGACAGGTGCATGGCCTACAGACACATGAAAAACTGCTCATCATCTTTAATCATCAGAGAAATACGAATCAAAACTACTTTGAGATATCATCTAACTCCAGTAAGATTACCCCGATTCACAAAATCCCAAAACTACAGATGTTGGCATGGATGCAGAGAGAAGAGAACACTTCTACATTGCTGGTGGGAATGCAAGCTGACATGATCTTTTTGGAAAGAAGTCTGGAGGACACTCAAGGAACTAAAAGTAGACATACTGTTCGATCCTGCAATTCCTTTACTAGGTATATACCCAGATGATCAAAAATTATTTTACAACAGAGACATTTGCACCAGAATGTTTATTGCTGCCCATTTAATAATAACCAAGACATGGAAAGAGCCCAAGTGCCCATTGACCCACGAATGGATTAACAAATTATGGTATATGTACATCATGGAATAGTATGCAACCATGAGAAAGGATGGAGACTTCACATCTTTTATGTTTAAGTGGATGGAGCTGGAACATATTCTACTTAGTAAAGTATTTCAAGAATGGGAAAAAAAGCATCCAATGTACTCAATACTATGATGAAATCAATATATAATCACCTTCACATTCATATGAATGGCAAAACATAACTGCAGTCCAGAAAGGGGAAGAGGAGAGAAAGGGTATGGTAGGGGTGATATGGGACGAGGGAGGGTATTTTGGGGGACCTCACCTAATGTGCATGATGCAATGGTAAATTTCAAATTGTGATGGATGTGTTACTTAGTTCAATGTAAGCATTTCACATTGTATATCAAAGCAGTACTACACTGAACCCCATAAATACATCAATGTACAAAGTTATGATTTAATAAAAAATAATAAATAAATAAAATTACCCCCCAAATTTCAATAGAATATAAAAATATATATATATAAGCACATTGAGAAACCATTTCTCACCTAACAAATTGCAAAAATTCAGAAATTGACAACACTGTGTTGTAGAAGTTTAGATAAATCAGGCAGTCTCATACATTGCTAGTAGAGATACAATTTGAAACAACTCCCTGAAGAGGAATGTGGCTATATTTAACAAATTTACAGATACTTCTACCCTTTCATTGAATAATCTCACTTCTATGAATATGTGTAATGCTACATCTGTTAATTTATGCTGAATTTATAAATGTATCTTTAGAACCCAGACTCAACACTCAACCAATTCTCCATGCTTTATTGGTGCCATTCAATGAATTATATACTGCCACATACCATTTCTTCTTTTATTAAACTATTTTTATATTATTTTGTAATACATATGTATGTGTATAAAATGGCATATATAGAATTTTTTATGAGAGCAAAAGATTTTTAAGACACACAAATACCCATCAAAAGACATTGGTTGACTGAAACTGAGGTATATCTCCATAATGGAAACTATGAACTTTCTCTAGATGGAGTAATATAAAATCATAAAAAAAGAATATTGGTATGAGAGAATCTCAGGATATAATGTTAAGTTAAAAAGGTAACAGAGAAGACAATATATATAGTACACTGCATTTTACATAGGCTACGCACACATACAGAGTTACAAAAAGAAACACACACATGCACACAGGGCATGCAAATCAGAAGCTAATTGTTTTTTAAGAGATGGGGTCTTGCTATGTTGCCCTGGCCAGGTGCAGGCTGCGCATAGGTGCAGTCACTGTGCACTACAGCCTGAACTCCAGGCCTCAAGTCCTGCTGCCTCAGCTTCCCAACTAAATCAACTAAAATAGCTGCAACTAAAATCATGTAACCCTGCCTGGCCTCAAAACTAAAATTTTTAAATAGTATCTATTGGCAAGTATGGAAAGAGAGAGTATCATTTTCCTGAATATATGTTGGTTTAAATTTTTAAATTTAGAGCTATTGCTCATTCTAAAGTTTTAACTGTCAAATCATGAATATGTTGTATAAATCCAAACCAAATTAAATATTAAAATAATTTCTAAAATTGAACCAAATGAAACATAGAAAGAACTGGTAACATAACAATATGCAGAAAAGCAATTATTTCAAGTAATTTTAGAACACAATAGTTGTACAAACACAGTGGGATATATTGTAAGGATGAAAGAAAACTACAAGAAAATCTCAAACTTTATTTGTCAATTTCATTATTCGTGGTTATGCAGATGTCACTACTTTAAAATTATTTAGAGAATGTTATAAGATAATTATGTTTATGTTTTATAAACCAACATGTTCAATACAAATATAAAGTCAAAGAAGTTAAATAAATAATTGGAGATTGAATTGAAAGTGTCTGTATAAACTTAACACATTTTAAACTTTTTATTAGGAAATAATTTTAAACTTACAGAAAATTTGCAAGAATAATGTAGAAAATCATTTTACCATTTTCCCAGATATTTTTACTATTAAAATTTTGCCTTATTTGCTGTATTATTTGCTGTATTTATCTACACATTTTTTTCTGAAATAGTTGACAGTAAGTTGCATAAACCCTAGTTGGGTGTGTCTAAGAGTAAGAATATCATTGACATCAATAAACTTAGCATTGATTCAATACTTCTATCTAATCTACTCTCCATATCCTAAGTGTGTGGACTGGCCTGTCGTGTCCTCTATGGCAGCTGTGTTACCTCCAGGTTAGAATCAAGCCTAGAATCAGGAATTACATTTAGTTGTTAAGTCTCTTTGGTTTCCTTTAGTCTGGAACATTTTCTCAGTCTTTCTTTGTCTTATATGACATTGACCTTTTAAAAAAGAACTTTTAAAATAAACTATTCCTCATTTTGGGTTTGTCTGATGTTTCCTTGCCATTAGATTGAGGCTATGCATTCCTAGCTAGACTACTATGGAAGGGACACTGTGTCTTTCCTGGGATATCATAGTGGTGATATTAATTTTGATATCTTCTCAGGGTATATCTGATGTGTTTCCTGTATCAGCATCAACTCTTGATTTAAACAACGATAGCCTAGATCTTCTCATATAAAGGAGCTAGGACCTAGTCCATGATGTTCCAAGGGTAATAATCACTACTACTGCCTCAAAATAAAGTCTCTACATGCTATTCCCCACTCCCAGGGATTCTTGGGGTGATGGCTCCCCCAAGGTGGAGAATAAGGAATTTACAAGGTGAGCTTGGAGTCTCTCATTGTGCCACAAAGTACAATGAGGAAGTTTTCAAACTGTGAATCATGTCTAAAGGACTTTAGAGCCAGCTTGAAGGGGATCCCATTGGCCAAAGATGGGACAATTTAGTATCTTAAAGAAAATAGCCTGGGCACAGTGGCTCACCCTGGGAGCCTAAGGCAGGAGAGTCCCTCAACTTAGGAGTTGGAGATCAGCCTGAGCAAGAGCGAGCCCCCATCTCTACTGAAAAAGTAAAATTAGTCAGGAGTGGTAGGTGTCTGTAGTCCCAGCTATTCCAGAGGCTGAGGCAGGAGGATCATTTGAGTTGAGGAGTTTGAGGTTGCTGTGAGCTAGGCTGACACCACAGCACTCTAGCTCAGGCAACAGAGTGAGACTCTGTCTCAAAAAAAAAAAAAAATAGCCATCATTGATTGCTGTGCATTGACTACATAAAAAATCCAGGACTATAATAAAAACACTCCCTACATCATTCGTAGGACAAGGCATACTGGGGTTTTTTCACTCCTGTGTTTTTGTACTCCTTGTCTGAAGAGTTCAGCAAGTTCAGCAATTGCTTCTTCTGACAACTCAACTTTTTCAAGATCAGAAGGCTTCTCAGATCAGAAGCTGCTTGATCTGAGAAGCCTTTCCTGAAACCGCTACTAGTTTATGATACTTTACATTCCAGTAAAGCTCATTATATGTGTCCCTTTAAACACATCTGTCAATACTGTACTGAAATTGTTTGCTTAACTGCATTTTTCTCTCCAGACTAATGGTTTACAAATATAGGACCTGTCTGGGTTTTATTTATTTTGTTATTCCTAACGCCTACCACATGTTAAATATAATTTTATGTACAATATTATATGTTGTGAATAAACAGATTGATTTCAATAATGGCCTCTGTTTCTTCTTGATCACGCAATACAGATTTGTCTCTATTTTAGAAAATGGTTGAATGCAGTTAGGTTTTTAGCTAACGTTACAAAATCATATTACAATAGTATTGAGTGTTTTTCTCCCATTTTTTTTCATGTCAGTCATAGCTTTAGTGCCGAGTAGACTAGAAATACAGCCCACAACATTTTCTTGATTCTTATTTTTAGACAATAGTTTCCAATAGTATTTCATTTATCACAGTCTATTTTCTCTCCCTTTCTATTCACACACATAAATCCATTATTAATGTAGGGCAGAGAGTACTAAAGGCAAATTATGGACTTTTTAAATCAAAACGTATTTTAGTAATTGGTGGTTTGACTTGGTTTTATGTTTAAAATAGTAGTCTGAATTTGTTTTTAGTTTGATCCAGCGTGTGTAACACACAGTGGTACCAAGCCACTATGTGGCGTGTTCGGAGTAAGTTGCCCACACTGAACTTTCCTCACCCGGTCTCTCACCGTGTGAAGTCTGTCTCGCACACGTGCGTGCATCAGGCTTAGGTCTCCGTGGACTTCTAAACAAGAACAACTTAGGTAGCCGAGATGGTCCAAGCCGCCAGCCAGAGGCACGTACAAACTCACTGGAGGGCGGGAATTCCCACGGAAGCCGGGGACAGAGCCCGGCAGGCGCGGTCAGGCCGTGTCTGACGCAGTCTGGGCTTCGGAGGAGGTTCCTCGCTGGGACCCGAGGCGTCAGAGCTGGAAGAGATGCGCGGCTGAGAGTCGCGGCGCCGCGGGAGGGAGGTGGCGCTGGCCGCGGTGCTGAACTCGCTTCTGGGGCAGCCGCGGGGTTGGCGGGCCAGAAGGGGACCGCGGGCGCGTGAGCTCGCAGGCGACCGCGGGTCGCGGGCTTCGGGTGCGGATTCCCGGCTCTGGGCAGGGGGCGCAGAGGCCTCGTCCAGGGGCGTCACCGCACCAGGGTAGGCGCGGCCTCCGACCCATTCCCGCAGCTTCGGCTCTCAACAGCACGTCCCGTATTTAGTATTTATTCACTGAGAGTTCATTGTGTCCCCGACACTGGACGTCCACTCCTAGTGATCCACACAACATCCGCCCAATTCCAAGAAAAAGAACTAAAGCTCTGAACGTTGAAGACCTTGATCAAAGGGATACAGCCACGAAATGGCTGATCTTTCTCAATCACGCCTCACATCACTGCTACTGCGAACCCGCCAGCTCCGCACCCCCCCCGCGGCCCTTACGCCCCTCCCGCCCCCACCTCGAGGTTTGGGTCGGGAGGCAGCGTCTCCCGGGCGGCCCTGGAAGGCGGGACGGGGTCAACTCCTGCATCCTGCCGCTGCGCACTCGAAGGGCAGCCGCGGGAGCGCCGGCTCTGCGCTCTGAGCTCCCAGCCGGACGAGTCGCGATCGGCTCTGGGACTGCCTGAGGCTCCGGCCTGGCGCTCACCGTCCTCCTCGGAGGTCCCCTCCTGGTCCACCCCTTCCCAAGTGGAGATCGGCACGCTCGCGCTCTCTCCCCTTGTGCAGGAAGAATTGAGGTCCCAGCGCTGACGGGGTCCTGCCCAGACGCCGCCACCGTTCCCACCCCGAGCCCTGAGTGACCTGCTTTCCGACCGCGCTAGCCCTCGGGCGCCCACGGCTCGGAACACAGCCTCCCAGATCTCCGGGGTCCCTGCGCGCTGGGGCGCGGTGGGAAGTGCGAGATGGGGCTGGAGCCGGGACGTGCAGGCAAGGCAGGGCTGACCTGCGAGCCCCGCTGACAGGTAGGTGTGTGGGCGCCTGCGAGAGGCGGGGTTGAGAGACAGCCTTGGGGGGAAAGGGCTGAGGAAAGGGGAGGTGCAGAGAGAGCCGGGGGTCATTCGGTCTCCCCTTCTGCACATCCCACCTTCTGTCTTCGCTCTCTCTTCTCCAAGCCTCAGTCCTGCGCCCACGCCGGCTCCTCCCTCTCACTGCCTGGTGCGTAAGGGGACCTCTTCGGGAACCAGGGGCAACTGGGCTCCGTCCCGGGTCGCGTTAGCTGAGCAGCATGCGGAACGCGACGCCGAGCGAGGAGTCTGGGCCCAACCTCACGCTGGCGGACCGAGGCTGGGACGGTCCCCCCGGCAACGACTCGCTGGCCGGAGAGCAGCTGCCGCTCTTCCCCGCGCCGGTGCTGGCGGGCGTCACGGCCACCTGCGTGGCGCTGTCCGTGGTGGGCATCGCGGGCAACCTGCTGACCATGCTGGTGGTGTCGCGCTTCCGCGAGCTGCGCACCACCACCAACCTCTACCTGTCCAGCATGGCCTTCTCCGACCTGCTCATCTTCCTCTGCATGCCCCTGGACCTCGTCCGCCTCTGGCAGTACCGGCCCTGGAACTTCGGCGCCCTGCTCTGCAAACTCTTCCAGTTCGTCAGCGAGAGCTGCACCTACGCCACGGTGCTCACCATTACCGCGCTGAGTGTCGAGCGCTACTTCGCCATCTGCTTCCCGCTGCGGGCCAAGGTGGTGGTCACCAAGGGCCGGGTGCGACTCGTCCTCCTGGTCATCTGGGTGGTGGCCTGCTGCAGCGCGGGGCCCATCTTCGTGCTGGTCGGCGTGGAGCACGAGAACGGCACCGACCCCCGCGACACCAGCGAGTGCCGCCCCACCGAGTTCGCGGTGCACTCGGGGCTGCTCGCCGTCATGGTGTGGGTGTCCAGCGTCTTCTTCTTCCTGCCCGTCTTCTGCCTCACGGTCCTCTACGGTCTCATAGGCAGGAAGCTGTGGCAGCGGCGCGGCGGGGCGGCGGTGGGCGTCTCGCCCCGGGACAAGAGCCACGCGCAGACGGTGAAGATGCTGGGTAGGTCGGCGTCCCTGCCCCGCTGCCGCTTCCTGCACCCCCGCCCCTCGGGCCTGTCCTGGCTCTCTTTCGGTCTCTCCTTTCTCTCTTTCGTGGAGAAACGCCCCCACCTTTTTATTTCCCTAAAATGAATTTTACCCTGGAAATTTGCTTCACAACTGAGAAATTTCCTAAAAGTGTACTGTGGTCTTTGCCACACGTGAGGTTAAGCTTCATGCCTCGAACAGAATCTGTGGATATCTAAGTTACATGAAAAATAGCAAGCATTCTAGAAAATATTCAGTGGTAAATGTAACCAAAGATAAGGTCAATTTGGGTAATTCTGTTAGAATTTCAATATTGTGATTTGTTTTCTGCTCCGCATTTTTTTCAGACAATCGCGTCAATTCTGTTTACACTGCCACTGTTTATACAGCTTTGTAAGAGGTCATGACAAATCAGTGGCGTCTCTTTGTTTTCATGATCACCTGTAGGTAGTCTAAGGATACATAGGAAAAGAAAAGCTTCAACAAGAGAGAACAAGACTTTGTGGAAACCGATGGGACTTAGTACCCCTCTTCCCAAATGCCCTTTAGGTATATCTGGGTGCAATGTCACTACTGAAGTGGGCTGGATACTTACTGCACAAATTCAGCTTCTTCAAGTATATGTTTGCTACAAGTGAAGTAATACAAAATGTGTCCACATCCAAGCAAAATATTACTTCTACTCACTTTTCCAGAGCCAGGGTCTGTGCATTTTATTATTTGGATAATAGTCAACATTTATACTTGGTATATTTAATGTTTCTTAGGAGTCATTCCAGGATGACTTCATATTTGCAATTTTATAATCCCTGCATCCTGCATATTAAAGTGATATAGTTTATTCAAGGAATGTCAAAGATTTTATTTTCTAGACTGTGACTCTCATGTGACTCACAGATTGTGAACCTGCTGATGACCTCCAGGGGACTATAAGCTCTCATCTATGATACTCACATCGTGACTATGGCAGTTAAACTGACACTATGCAACTTATTTTTAAGGATAAGTGGAATAATTTCCCCCAGGTTTATTTTTAAGCCATTAATTTTCTCATTGGTGTCTCAACATCAATGTTATTTTTCTTATCCTTTGACAATTGGAAGGAGATTACCAAAGTGGTATGAGGAATAAAATATTATTTTTTGTTATTGTCCCTTTGATTTCTGAATTTTAATAACCTTAGTCTCAAAATTTAGAAGTCTCGAAAAATTATCTTGCATATACAAAATGAGGACTTGAGTAGATGAGAGTTAATGTGAGTTGGTGCAGTGGCCTTCTCTACCTTACTTATATCTACTGTAGGTGGCAGACAGTCATCCACCCAGTGCTCCTTAATCCTGACCACATATTCAGTCCTCTGTGAAACTTAAAAAAAAGAAAAGGAAAGAAAAAGGCCTGATTTTAATTTAGTGAATCTATATTACATCTAAGGAATCTGCATTATTTAAAGAAAATGCAAAAGTTCTGATACACAGCTCTGCTTGTATACAGCCACTTAACCTCCCATGTCTGTGTTGCATCTTGACACACAGAAAGTGGTTTTTGAACAAATAGTCTACTCAGTTGAGTACGTATGTCAACTCAATCTCAAAATCATTCGAATAGTTCTTAAATAGAAATGGCTGGGAAGCTCAGTAAAAATTGATGAACAGAATGTCATTCTGTCTGGTCAAGACAGAATCGATCTTTGTTAAAATGTGGGTGAAAGCAGTGTTTCTCTGAAGTAAATAGCCATGCTACTTAATCAAAACAAACCTTACTCTTAAAAATAGAATGTGATTTGCTATGACATTTCTTGAACTGACTACCTATCTCCCATTGTCCTTTTAGCTGTAGTGGTGTTTGCGTTCATCCTCTGCTGGCTGCCCTTCCATGTAGGGCGATATTTATTCTCCAAATCCTTTGAGCCGGGTTCTCTGGAGATTGCTCAGATCAGCCAGTACTGCAACCTCGTGTCCTTTGTCCTCTTCTACCTCAGCGCTGCCATCAACCCCATTCTCTACAACATAATGTCCAAGAAGTACCGGGTGGCAGTATTCAGACTTCTGGGATTCGAACCTTTCTCCCAGAGAAAGCTCTCCACCATAAAGGATGAAAGTTCTCGGGCCTGGACAGAATCCAGTATCAACACCTGACCTGGCACGTTGCTGAGCACAGTCATCGCTTATTGCCTGAAGTAACAGCGCAACAGACCTTGGGAGGAAGCCAGAGGTTAATTTTGGAATTAGGGACCCTAGATCTGGAAACAGTTGGGAGAGAAGACAAAATATAATTCATAGGGTATGAGCAATTTGATTTGATTGCACACTCATCAGTGCTCTCAGAAACTATCTCTGTATATTTTCTGCCTGTGATTTTGCATTCTGCGGCTGGTGCTGGGGAGAGCTTTGCAAATCGGAGACAAGAAGAAGCACAGAGTGGGCCATTAGGGCACTTCCTGTCAGTAATACGAAACCTGATTTAGATTTACTTTGCTTTTCCATAATGATTGTAATTATTTGGTTATAAGAATGACATTAAAATAAAAAAATAAAATAAAACAAACATTTTAAAACAAGCCTTTTAAAACCCAGACTTTTCATAAAGCTTTAGAACAGCACTGTCCAAGGGAAATGTTATGTAAGGCACATAGGTAATCACTATAAAAACCACTAATAAGAAATTTACTTTTCTTTTTTCACACTAGGACTTTGAAATCTGGTGTATCTCTCCCCTATGTACAGAACCCCTCGATTTGTACATTCAGTTTTTATCAGTAATGCTAGATGGGTTTAGATTTCATGAAATTTACAGATGAAAAAATAGATTCAACAACCTAAATTGTCTAAACACAGTCGCTATCTAATAACTAAAACAACTGTAAGTTTTTTAACTGAAATTAATTACAATTAAAATTTCAGTTCTTCATTAGCCACATGTAGCTTGAGGTCACCACATTGAATGATGCAGTGCTAGAGTCATTTAGAATCACTCATCTTGTATAAAATGTTTAAAACAAATACCCTCTCCCTGAAATGCTTTTGTAATGAAACTAGCATATCAAAATTTTAGAGTCCTGAATCCTAGAAATCACACCTAAATGTCCTATTCTCTATGCTTGGAAGTGATCAGCTATGAAGTGTATGGGAGACATTTTTAAATTAAGTTGAATTATACATGTAAAAATCCAGGAAATTAAGCTTTATAAAAATTATAGATAATCACAAACTGTCTTATTTGGTTTCCACACAAATATTGAAGTCAATCATAAATCAGAAGACTTTGATTTGTGAATAAAGGAATAATTTATAATACCCTGGCAAGCTTACAGGAAACTTAATGCACATAGAAAGTTTTCGAGTAGTCAAAGCAGACCCATGTGAAAAATTGAATCCCCTAAATGCTACCACTTGTTGATACTCAAAACTTTAAAAAATCTTACAGTCATTTATTTCAAAATGCCTATGCTGTGTCCTATCTTCAAGTTTTTTCTGTTTACCCCCCATTACTTATCTGATAGACATGTTTACAAGGATTTCCAGTCTCTCTCTTAGTCATAATTATGCATGGGTAGACACCTTCAAATTTTGTATGTTTGGGTTATGAATATAAAATTTTTGTTTCTTTTGACTTAGCTCCCTATGTAATTAACCCTTTGAAAATTAAATATATTATTTCAAAAGTGATTTTTGTCATAATCTAATGCAATAATAAGTCATATAAACAGCTCATCCATGAAGTTATTACTTCTCAACTATGGAAATGATTGAGTCATTTAGGAAATGCCATGATTGTTTTCCCCCCATTAAAAGGAAAGATTATCATGCTGAAATAATTGACTGCCTATTTATTTTGAAAACATTGAAACACAATCATAATTAATAATTCCACAATTCATTTACACAATAAAACTGCACCATCAGTTTGATCCTAAATGTAGAATTTTAGCAAGTTGACTGATTATTCATTAAATAATCAGGAGTACATCAATATATTTAAAAGGCACACCTACTCATTTACATCCATGGGATATTAATTAGGGCATTCAGCATTATAGTTTTGGATAATGCCCAGTATATCCCAGAAAGGTAATAAGTTTCCTGAAGCCTTAGAGTTTTTATCTACAAATACATCCTACTTGAGAGGAAATAAAAAACATGACCTCTATCACACAGTCAATTGCTTTGAAGAAAAACAAAGCTGATTTCTGGTTATTTATTTAAGTTGTTCAATGGTTCCTCCCTCCATGTGGGCTCCTGTCTAGTCTAACCCTAACTCATTTCCAGGAGACAGTTCATGAAGCAAGGACCAGTCCTGTCCATCACTGGTATTCATCTGGGAACTCAGAGAGTATGTTTAGGAAGCTCTGATTTGTCCCCGTGTGCCATTGCCTTTCCTTGTCTGTAACTTCTTTATGTTATCACTTTCCATAATTCATTTAAGACTCAGGGAAGAGGAACTTTTTTTTTTTTTTGAGACAGAGCCTCAAGTTGTCACCCTGGATAGAGTGCTGTGGCATCACAGCTCACAGCAACCTTCAATTCCTGGGCTTAAGCGAGTCTCCTGCCTCTGCCTACCAAGTAGCTGGGACTACAGGCGCCCGCCCCAATGCCCGGCCATTTTTTGGTTGCAACCGTCATTGTTGTTTGGCAGGGCAGGCTGGATTCAAACCCGCCAGCTCAGGTGTACGTGTCTGGTGCCTTAGCCCGCTGAGCCACAGGTGCCAAACCGGGAAGAGGAACTTTTAACATTAGGAAAATTGTTTCCAAAAGTCCATAATGTCACAAGCACTTAGTATGTGCCAGGTATTTTCTAAACTCCAGCGATTAATAAACCAAGGATTTTATGCTTATGGATCCCATAGTCACGTGTGTGTCGTCCTGCAGGAACTGAGAAGTGTCTCTCAGGAGGGAAGGAGACCTCTTTGCTTGACACTGGGGCAACTTGCCCATCAGCATTTCAGGGGCTGTTCATGCCCCTGTGTTGTTGTGTATTTAGCCCAAAACAAGTTTGAAATGAGCTGTTCCTACCAGAACCAGTCAAATTTGCAGAGACGGTTGATGTATCTGCTAGTGGTAATTACATTCACAATGTTCTCCAAATGATGTAGGAACAGTAAAGGGATCCTGGAAATGAAACTTGTTCCCTTTTCCTGTTATTAGTAATGAGATTCCTGTAAGCGCATCCTACACCCCACTACTAAGTCAAGGTTGGATCATCTTCACTATAATTATTACATGAGTAAGAATGTTTTAATAATTGCTTTAAAGAAAACATTCATTGCCATGGGTTTTTTTTTAATGAGAAATTTTCTGGTTATGAGTTTTAGAAACACTTTGGTGCCTGGCCACAACCTGAAAACTATTTTACAGACAACTTTGTGTGGAATTTTTGTAAGGAAACTTTGTCTTGTGGGGAATCTGGCTTAAAGGTCCAGCTTCTCATGCTCATGCTTTTGTTAAGAACCTAAAATCTTTACACTTTTTAGTTCTATCTTGACAGTTTTAGCTATTTTATTTGCTTTTATTTATCCACATACTTGAATTTGGTATTAAAAAACTGTGAGAGTTATTTTGTTTTACAAGATTTATGCCTGAAAACAATCCCTTGTCATTTAAAAAACAGTGTGTATTTCTTTAAAACATTACAAACATATTTACATGTGTCAAAATTTTTTGTCACAATGTGTGAAAACATAGAGTTTTTTGTTTTCAGAAATACTGTATCTAGGGCAGCACCTATGGCTCAGTGAGTATGGTTCTGGCCCCATATACCAAGGGTGGCAGGTTCAAACTTGGCCCTAGCCAAACTGCAACAAAAAAATAGCCAGGCATTGTGGAGGCACCAGTAGTCCTAGCTATTCAGTAGGCCTAGGCAAGAGAATCACCTAAGCCCAAGAGCTGGAGGTTGCTGTGAGCTATGATGCCACAGCACTCTACTGAGGGTGACGAAGTGAGACTCTGTCTCTAAAAAAAAAAGAAAAGAAAAAAGAAAGAAATACTGTGTCTAGTGTAAATAATGTCATTAAAATATAATGTCATTATGTCTAATATGTTAATTAGCTAATGATTCCCCTATGATTGCTTTGCAATTTTAAATCCAGTACTAGCCAGGATATTATACAATTGTAACTTAACTAGATGATTAGTGACCAATGGTAATTCAGTGAATTGATAACACAATTACTTTTTATCTAGACAATGAGCTGTAGTCAAAATCAACAGAAAGCAATGTGCTAGGTTTTGAGCTCACATCACTTATTCACGTTAAATGAATTCAGTCGTGATAATATTGACAATAATCTAGGTTTTAAGTAGGTTGGGGAGAAGGTTCGGATGTTTGTTTCTGTGTTTTTCCTTTTGAATGCTAACTCTTTTAGGATGCTAGAACAATTACCCTAATCCAAAAAGAAAAAAAAAATCTGCCTTGTTTATGCCCCTCCCAATAGTCTAGATATTTGCTGGAATTCCATTTACTATTTTATACTGTGATGTTCAAGGGTCCACCAACTGCCCTCTGAACTGGCAAACTGACCTGGAAGGTCACATCTCCTGTGAGCACTCAGAAAGTTCCACCAAGAGTTTAAACATGTTCTTTCCAGAAGAACAGCTCTCTTCTCTAGCCACAGGGAAAGCACTGGGAAAGAATGACTTGAAAGATGTCCTGTGGTTTTAACATCTCAAATTCAAAGCATTTCTTTGGCTGAAACAACAAAAACATTTATGTAGTTTAGTGCCCTAGAGAACGCTTATTCGTGTAAGTACACCCAAATGATGCAGTCCCTCGTTTCACTGTGGTGTACTCTAAGTCTGTATAGAATTTAATACTTGGTCGATTTGTGATGTCATCATTGTTTTTTATTTGTTTCTTTGTTTGAGACAAAGTCTCAAGCTGTTGCCCTAGTTAGAGTGCTGTGACATCACAGCTCACAGCAACCACAAATTCTTGGTCTTAAGCGATTCTCTTGCCTCAGCCTCCCAAGTAGCTGGGACTACAGGCGCCCACCACAATGCCCGACTATTTTTTTTTTTTTTTTGGTTGTAGTTGTTATTGTTTTAGCTGGCCTGGGCCAGGTTTGAACCAGTCAGCCTTGGTGTATGTGGCTGGCACCCTACCCACTGAGCTACGAGCACCTCCCTAATCATTGTTATAATGTGTCATAAATGTCACTGATGATATTTTGACTTGAATTATTTTTCTGTAAATTAGTTGTGAATGTTGAAGAAGAGTTTACTACAGCTCTCATGTACCTGAGTTGTGGAATTAGGCCTCAGCTTTCTTTCCTTTGGGTGTCCTTAACCAAACAATTGCTTAATAAATATCTTTTTAAACCATGTAGCTGACTTCTTCCACTTACAGTTATAAACCTTAATTTCTGGGATATTTTATCTCTACCCTGTCCTAGATTTTGTTTCATTTTGTCCTTTTAATTTCTGAAATACATATTTTGCAACTATGAGGAGGTGTTTGTTGTAGTGAATTTTATTTCTCCAAGGACTCCAGTATTTAGTAATGAGTTAACCAATTCCTATAAGGATGAAGAGGAGAAGGGGACCAGTGATAGCCTGTGATCCCATGCTCTCATCACCTCTCTGTCCGCTCCAGAGCCAGTCTGCCCTCTGTGGTGTCACATTAATGTGTGACTGCAGGACCCTGAGCTCTTTAGAGTTGGGAGAAGGATGGAGTCCTGTTCACCTGCCCACAGCGGCTGCTCAGTGATGCTAGGTGGACAAGCAAAGGTTTAAAGACCCAGACATAAGCTTCTAGACACACGGATTTCAGGTGCCAATAAAAGTCAAAGCTAAAAATGTGTGTGGCCTACTTTATTTGACAATTAAGGTACTTTAAAATACCCTATTCCCCAGTATCATTTCAAAAGGACATTTTTAAAAAATTTATAAATATCTCAGAACAAAGGATAGTCACAGTGTGAAAATTTAATGTATTCTACATGCCAAAATTATATATGTATGTTGTTAACATGAGTTAATCACAATTTGGAAGGAGCATCTAAATTAAAATGTATAAACAATACTTGGCATTAATTAGTAATACTTTAAGCAGGAGTGTCCAACCTGTGGCCTGTGGGCTGCATGCTGATTTTGTGAGGACTTTTTCTGCTTATCTGTGGTGCTGGATGTCATGAAAAGTATGCAGGGACCATTTTTTTGCTAATCAGCTTCCTTTGGTGTTTGTATATTAATGCACGGCTCAAGACAACTATTATTCTTCCAACGAAAAAAAGAGGGGGGGAAGGTTGGACGCCCCTACTCGGGAGCCAAATCATGAGATTTGTTTTTATTGACCTGGAGAGGCCCTTTCTGATCTCCTGACATTTTTTGTCCCTCCTCTCAATTGAGTGCCAGTCAGTGCCCACCTGGACAAGAGACCCGGAGCGGACTTTACACTGGAGAGGGAAGGGTGGCAGGGCACAGAGGGTGCGCTGCGGGCTGCTCCTGTTCTCACAGCCAGCTTCCTTCCGGGCCACCCGAGTTAGTAAGTCAGTACATGTCTCCTAGATGTCACCTGACACTACGTATGAAATGCTTACAAACTTGACATAGCCTGTGATCCAGCTGTTATGCTGAGACACGATTATGGAAAAGCACAAAGATTTATCTTTAATGATGCTCATTGCATTTTATTTATAATTATGAGAAGCAGAAAAAAACGTCTGAGCATAGGGAGTTGGTTAAATAAATTATAGTAATGGCGATTTACCACGTGACTCTGAATGAAATGCTTTCAATTTGTTTCCCTGTGCCCAGGAGGAGGCTCCATCACCATCCCTCCATCACTCCCTGTGAGTGTGCACAGAGGGGAGAGGCCTCAGAGTCGAGGGTGGCCTTGTCATGTGGTTAGGAACCTGCAATTTGGCCCCAGGCATGTTAGGTTCTGGTGTCCCCATTTCCCCCATAGAGCCTTGCAGACATTAGAAATAATATCGTAGGACAATTCTAATAACATGGGTAAAATGTCTTCCCAATATTAGTAAGTGAAAGTATATTGTTCCATCCTGTAAGGAAAAATACTACGTGTTCACACAGTAAAAACCCTGAAAAAATAGGGTATATGCTAAAATATTAACAGTGTGGAGGAGCCAAGATGGCAGTCTGTAGCCAGCTTTCTGCAGATGCTCCTGTCCAGAAGGAGAGTTAAAGGACAAAAATTTAGCAAGAAAGCCAACAGTTTGGAACTGAGCCAAAGAGAAGGTCAAAGAACGCACATCAACCCTGCTGGAGCGACCTGCGACCCCAAGGATACAAATAAAAGGTATAGAGCACATCACCAAGCAGACGGGAGTCCCCTCCCCCATGAGAGCGCAAACAAGCAAGCAGAGTTCAGATGTCCTCCCACTCTACCCCATGGGAAAGACTATGGGAAAGACCCTCTAAAAACCAGACCTCCTTCCCCTACTAGGGTGCTGCGGCACTCTCCTGCCAGGCATAAAACTGTATAAAAACTGTATCTATTCTCTACCTGCAAGTTGGAACTCCCAGAACTCCCCTACACTCTCACTCTGAGGTCTGGAGGTCTGTCCCCCATGGAGTCCAGATTCTTGGACACTTTCTC
>CAUYRH010121315.1:0-17586 GCA_963574655.1 Perodicticus potto | reverse complement strand
ATTACTTTGTGAGAACAATTTTGATCCGTATTTAGAAGTTTTCTCCTAACCTTTCAAATATGTACCACCGGTGTGATCCCGCCCTCTATCCTCACTCCCCCCACCCTCCCTCTCCCTCCCCTTCCCTCCCTCTCCCCTTTCCCTATCTTCTTGTTGCCTGATGGCACCGCCTAGGACTTTTAGCATTATGTTGAATAGCAGTGGTGAAGGAGGACATCCGTCTCTGGTTCCTGTTCTAAGCAGGAATGCTTTCAGTTTTTCTCCATTCAGTATTACAGTGGCTATGGGTTTGTTGTAGATGGCTTTTATCAGTTTAAGGAATGCCCCATCTGTGCCAAGTTTTGTAAGTGTTCTCATCCCCTGGTTTATTCCTTCATGAGAATAAATAAATGAAAATAATTCATATAAATATCATATCTTGTTTCAAGATATGCAGCATATTATACATATATATATATGATAGAAGAGTGCATATGGTTTGGTTACTATTATATGTAGAATAAATTTATGAGTCAAAACACTAGAAATTCACATTGTGATATTTAACTCATCTTAATATTCTATATTAATGCATTTTAATTGTGTAATGTCATCTGTGATGAACTACCCCAGTAAAATTTGCCCCTTTATTATTAGGTAGGATGTTATTTAATCATGGAATCAAAAATGACTTTCTCATGCCAAGACAGTCTTTCAAGTCAAGATAAACACCAAATGTCCCACATGTATTTGTTTTATTTATGATGCTCATAAAATAGTATGACTACAGACTGTGCATAGAGTAATTTATATTTTGCTAATGTCAAAATCTGTAAATGGTACTGAATATGAAGTAAAACTAAAAGATGGCAGAAAATAGAAGACAACTTCAGGTAGATTTTTTTTTTTATTCTCTTAATATCTAAGTTGTAACAAAATCTTCTGAAAGGGTCAGTATCCAATTAAACTCTTGTATTAAATGTTGAATAGAGAAACAGTTACTTCTTTACAGAAAATATGCCTCTGGAAACTTCTATACCGTATGTCAAGTTATAGGATAAAAAAGCACATTTGTTATCCTAGTTCAGAAATAATTGCTGCCATTAGGTTAGTAGGAACGTAAATTTTACTCATTTCTGTCAGCAAGCTTGTCAACTTTCTAAACTCCATCTGCCCCTCCAGTGACAAGCTGAATATCATTTTTCCTTCCACCAAAATGATAATGACTCATAAATGTAAATTTCATTGAAATCACCCATGTGGAAACATTTATTAACTCTTTTTTGTTTGTTTAGGAATAAAGAAATCAGGTAGGTTGATCTTTGTTCAGCAATATTATGTGTAAAACATCTCATCCAAACTCATTTGCTTTTCTTGTTAAAATGGTGTAAACATATTACTATTTTTTCCTTTTTTTGCAAGAATTATACATGCACTTGGCTGTCAGGCTTTAGGCATAACACTGTCACAGAAGGGGTACTTACTATGCCTTCCTCTAGGATGAGGGAAGGGGTGGTGGAAAAAGCCACCTGTAGGTGCCCTTGTGCCAAGATTCTTGTGTCTAAGTCCAGAAGTTACATTTTAGCACCACAGACTGTGACTCCAGGGAAAAGCTTTAATAAAAATAGCTGTTATTTCCAAAGTACCTACTGGTTTGTTTTTTTTTTTTTCGTTTTTTTTTCCCGCCTAACATTCACTAAGTCCTAACTATCTGCTAAGCTCTTATTTAAGCAATGTACGCATATTACCTCATTTTAATCCTCACCATAACCCTTTGAGATAGATACTGCGATGATGCCCATTTTGCTGACAAGAAAACTGAGGCACAGAGAGGTCATAACACACACATAGCTGGTGAGAGGCAAAGTCAGGATCTGAACACTGGAAATCTGATCTGGTGGAGCTATGTTCTTCAGCACAGCTTGCTTTTATGTTTTAAAGTATGATCTCATTCAGTCCTGAGAAAAACCTAATTTGGCAGGATGAGAAAACTGATGTTCACAAAGGTTAAACACTGTCCACAAGGGCACACAACTAATATAACTGGTAAGCGGCAAAGTGATGCCTATCTGGCACTAAAGCACATGCTTGAAAATACGTTGTGACTTCGTAGTAAGACCTGTTGGGTCATCTGCCCATTCCCTGCAAGGCAGTGCCCTTTTGAAGTGTGACAAGGTAGGGGAACCACACAGGCTGCTGCCACTGCAGTCTGTCCGGTTACTGGCAAAATCCTATTGGGAGGCTGAAGAATTGGTGATGTCTATTCACTGCTGTGTCCTGACAGTTCTGGGGAAAGAGGAAGACAGCAGAGGGAGCTGGGCACACTAGTACAAACCTTTTTTTTTTTTTTTGCATTGGGTACATTTGTTATTACGCACATTCCACCTGTTCATCTAAAAAAAGGCAAAGTAGTTTTCCAATAAAGATGTGATAACCTTGCACATTAGTCTTACATTTACCCTTGAGAATAAGAATTCTTGTTGATAAGAAATGAGCTATAAAATATGGAGACCATGTCTCAAGTATTTAAGGATAAAACGATAAACATGCAGATGGGGCCATTAATGAACATTAATTGCTTTAAATTAGGTTTTATTGTGCAGTGGGTAAATTGGAAAGTACACATTTGCATTGGTAATAGAAAATTAATTTAAATGCTTCAGGAAGCAAAATATCACCTGATGTGCTAAAACCTGTTATTTGTGGTAGATTTAAAAGGAAACTTGAAGGGCACTGTGTATTAAAATAAAATAAAATAAACTATGCTGGATGTGTGGGAACATCTTCTTAGGCATAAGCGGAGTATGACTGAGGAGTTTGCCTAGGCCAAGAAAGGTCCAGATGGTGACTAGTTTAATGTTACATGTTCACGGCACTGTGTCCTCAGGGAGTGGTGGTAATGGAATGGTGCGCTGGAAGACTGTAAATCTAGCAGTTATATGGGCCTTCAGGAGGTAATTGGATCTTTCCTCCTCCCTCCAAGGAGGATGTGTCTTGAAATTTTCCAGAACAGATTGTTGCCTGCCCAAGTGTTATGAGCACTTGAACAGAGAATATACAAGGTCCTTTCTCACTGGCCTGTTTCCATCTAGGATCCATCCCAGTTCACACTGAGAAAGCCTTTCCTCAAGCCTCCCGTCATTCTCTCCAGCAGTGCCTTAAATCCCTATCTTGTTTAATCTCTGAAGAATTAGTAACTAGAGCATTTGCATGATTCATTCAATGGTTCTTGAATCTTCCTGTTCTTAGGTAGATGTAACCTTTTTTCTTCTCCTTAGCACTTTTTCTTTTAATGTAATTTTTTGTTGTTGTTATTTCGCTCTGGATCTGCCCTCAAAAAACAGTGTTTAAAAATAGGAAAAATTCTCTAAGTAAAAGAGGTATATCATAAAGTTCTTCTGTCCTAAGGCAAAAGTGGTAGGAAATTGTCATCTCAGTTGTTACATTGATGCAGTCAGCTGTGTGGCTGTTCTTAAGACAGAGAAGAATAGGGTAGAAGTGGGTTTTTAAGGAAGAACAGGAAATTGAGGCTTAAGTAGCCTAAAATACACTGATGTAGAGTTCCGAAGAGCGAGGCTAGAAATTCAAATTTGAGAGCCATCATTTTATAGACTATTTTTAAAGACATGGATTTGGATGAGATGACCTAAGCAGTAAATGTAGAAAACAAAGTTAATATAGAAAGTGCTTCCGGGTACTTTGGCATTTAGAAGTCTAAAAGGAGGGACAGCACGAATCAGCAAAGGAAACTGAGAAGAAGGGAGGTCAGAGATGAAAGAGAAAAATTGCAAGAATGTGGTGTCCTGGAAACCAAATAAAGAAAATGCTTTAAGAAGATGGGAGTGGCTAGCTGTGTTTAATGTTGGTTAGAGGTCGAGGTGGAGAAAGAGGAGGTCCCCGCTGGCTTTGGCAAAGGAAATTTTCTGTGGTGTAACAGGGACAAAAGTCTGTTTGAGGTTGATTCAAGAGAGAATGGCAGATGAAAAGCAGAGCTTGTGAATATAGGCTTCCTTTTCAGAGAGTTTAATGTAAAGAGGTACAGAAGACAAGGTGAGAACAGAGGGGAACGTGAGATCAAGAGTTAATTTTTTTAAAAAAGGTATGAGATCTTATGGTAGGAATGTATACTAGTAGGAATAATTCAGTAGAAAAGAGAAATGATCGTGCTGGAGAGAAAAGAATCCAATATGCAGGAGGAGTATTGATCCTGGATTTGTCCAGGGAGAGTTCATTCATCTATGCTTATTAGATTGAAGTCAGATTGTATGGGTACAGATGGAGGTAAGTATAGAGAGTAAATCAAATAAAATATTGACTTCTTTTTTATGTTTTTTAATCCAATTTGGTTTCAGGGAATCAAATATTAATATTTTCTTAGGCCTTTAAACAACCCATTGGCCCTTGGAAGAGGCCTGTTACACCAAATGGTCATTATCCAATGCCTGGCTAACAGAGATGGAAAATGTTTTGCTGTATGAACAGCCAGGGGTCTTGTAAGTACTTTCTGCTGGGCAGGCGTATGCCCTAATATTCCACTCAGGCACCTTCTTGGCCATGCCTTGTGATATCTGGGATCAGACACCCAATGTGACCAAGAATAGGCTGTGAACTCTAGCAAGACTTTACTGAACACGTGACAAAACAGTCACAAACCAGGGGGGTGGTGGTCAGAGACATGCAAAAACAAACTGTCCCGGACCCCCACCCTGAACAACTGCTATTGGGGTGGGATGTTTAAGGATGACTGATAACTATGACTAGGAGGGACTCCCTCAGTCTACACCTCACCTCCAGAGCGTGTTTGCCTGACTGGCTTCCTTCCTGCACCACATGGTTTGGGGGCAGCTAACTCACCTCATTGTGGAGAATGTTCCAAGGGTTGGCAGAACTTTGCTTCAATGTCTTCATCTACTCTCACCCAAATTCTTTTGAACCGAAATCAGAAGGAAGTCTCTTTTCCTTTCTATATTTCAAAGACTGTTCATGTCCTGAACCATGTAACCCTCCCCTATTGTGTGTTGCAGTGGCAATTCTCTTTGAAACTAAGCCTTACTAACAACAAGAATGTGTTTTAGATCCGTGTCCTAAATAGGATAATTGCCATAATTTGGTTGCTATGTGTAAATTCATGAGTTAGGGCTGCCTTAGCAAAGAACCACAGACTAGGTGAGTCAAATACAGTAGAACCTCCATAGTTGACCACCTCCCTACATTGACCATTTCCTTAAGTTGACCAAGTATGTATGGACCAGACATGCACCATATGTGCTTATCAGTACAGTAGGCCTAATTCCTTATGTTGACTGGTTTGTTATTGTCCCTTGGAAGGTCCATTTAAGAGGTTCTACAGTAATAGAAATTTATTTTTTCACACCTCTGGAGGCTAGAAGTTCAAGATCATGGTATTTGCAGGTTGGTTCCTTCTGAGAGCTGTGAGAGGAGTATCTTCTCCAGGCTTATGAACAACCTTGGCTTATGCACAACGTCTACATTCACTTGGTCTTTCCTGCATATGACTATGATCAAATTCTCCCTTTTATAAGGACTCCAGTCAAATTAGATTAGAGCCAATACTAATCACCTCATTTTAGTTTAATCAACTCTTTAAAGAGTCTCCAAGAAAGTCACATTCTGAGGTCCTATGGGGTAGTGCTCCATCATGTGAGTTTTAGAGAAACACAATTTATTCCCTAAAGCCAAATTATAATTTACTCAAGTTTTAAAATTATTTTAACATAATAATACTTAAAAACAAAAAAAGAAAATTAGTTTTAAAAGTCAAAGAGTATTACATGGCATGATGAAATCAATACTGTCTGCCCCTCCAGTTCCCATTGCATGTATTTGTCCCCTGACAATAGCCACTTTCACACATTTTTCTCTTTCTGTCATTTATACCCATATTTCTAAATATTATGCTCACTCTGTTATGTATTTTTCATGATAAATATTAGGTGCCAGCTCCACAGTATGGATTGTGGAGATTTTACTATCTTGGACCCCCTGTCTGTACTTCCTGCTCACCCCTAGTGGCTAGTTAGTCTTTGTTATTACTATGTATTGCTCACAGTTGAAATGAAGGCATTATATTTCCTTTCTTGTACTATGTTTTGTTATATGTAGAGCTTGATTTATTTCTTTGCTTAGTTTTTATACCATCACCAATTCATCCTCAAACATTCCAGTGGTATTGATTACAACCTCCTGTCAGTGTGGTCACACACATCAGGTCATCCCTACATCCTACTTGTTTCCTTGGCAACAGCAACAACTGAAGTCCTCCATGTCCAGCCTCAAATGGACTCTGGGACTATTTTACAGTGGTATCCAGAAGCTTTCACTCAACTTCAGCCTGCAAGAGTCCTCCATCACTCTCCTGTGTTGGGCCTCCCATTTCCTGGATCACAACTCTCCTTTCTTGGTTGACATCTTTACTTTGATGTGTTCACATGATGTGTTGTTGACCCACTTAAGTTCTTCTAGAGTCTCTAAATTTATTTATATCTTTTCTTATGTTTTCTGTTTCTTTAATATTTGCTCCAGTTAATGGGATATTTGTCAAATGTACCTTATGTCTTCTGACTTTCCTATTGATTTTACATTTCTGATATTAAATTTTTAACATCTAATATACTGTTCTTCCTTATAATAGCCACTGACTTCAGTGGCTTCCTGAGAAAGCATGCAGAGAGTATAACTGTTTTAAAACTTTAAATATCTGAATATAACCTTAGTTTCCCTTGTACTTAAAAGATCATTCATTTGGTTTACACTTTTGGATTGTAAATCATTTCTCCTGAGAATTGTAGGGCCTGTATCCATGCTGGTCTGTCTTCTAATCTTGCTAATGAGAATCCTGACCCAACTTTAAGTCTTGACCTTTTGGAGCTGTGTTTATTTCCTCTGATTGCTGTGACAACCCAGGACACATTGGGTGGCTTAAAACAACAGAAACAGTTCTGGAGGCCAGAGTATGAAATTAGGGTCAATGAACTGAAATCTTCTGCAGTGCTATGCTCCTGCAGAAGCTCTACTCTTCCAGCTTCTAGTAGCTAGTATCATTTTTGTACTGGTGCTCATGTCACTTCCGTTTTTAAGGCCAGAATCTTTAAGTGTCTCTGTGCTCCATCTCCACCCACATCACATTCTCCTCTGTCTGTGCTGACACTCCCTTTGTCTCTCTCCAATGGATGCTTATGACGGCATTTAGGCATTTAGGGTCCACTTGACAATCCGATATAACCTCCTCATTTTAAGAGCTTAATCACATTTGCAAAGACCCTCTTTCCAAATAAGATAACATTAAAGGTTCTACAAATTTGAACTGATATCTTTGGGTAGCCGTTATTCATCCATATACTGGAGGTAAACTATGATTTCATTGTTCTTAGCTAGTAGAAGCTTACCTTTCTGAAATTTCAGGATAATGCACTTTGGTGTTGGGGTTTGTCGACCATTTTGCTTTGTTGGTGCTTTGAGGACAATTTAATCTAGAAATTCATGTACTGTATCTCAGGAATATTTTCTTTATTCATATTTGAACCTTAGTCTCTTATAGTTTTCTGTTCTTTTTTTTTTTTTAAAGAATTCCTACAAATTAGTTGTTGACCCTCCTAGGTTCTTCTAGATTCTCTAAGTTTATTTATATCTTTTCTTATGCTTTCTGTTTCTTTAATATTTGCTCCAGTTAATGGGATATTTCTCTAATGTATCTTATGTCTTCTGACCTTCCTATTGGTTTTAGATTTCTGATATAAAAAATTTAACATCTGATATACTGTTCTTCTTTATCATAGCAACCAATTCTTTTTTCATGACCACCATATTTTTTCGTTTTCTAAAGATGTTTTTAATTAGGCTTTTTAAGATTTTCTGTATCATGTCTTTTTATTTAAGGACTTTTAAAAAAAATGTTTTTTTTTTTTTTTTACTTCTCTCTTTCATGTGGGAAGGTTGCTTCAAGTGTCTGCATATTTCCTCATACATCACATTGAAATGGTAAAAATTTAAAAAGTGATCACAGTGAGTCAGCTTTTTTGCTGGGTGACCTCCAAATGTCAATTTCTCTAAGTCTTTTCTTTTGTTATTGTTTTTCTTAGATAGATGATCCTTTTGTTTAGAGAGAAATTCTGGATCCTCTTCTGGGGGTGTGAGCTGGGCTGCTGGCACTCTGGGGAGAAGGGCAGGGAAGGCCTCCTTTGAAAACAGACTTCCGCTTTGACTCTCTCTAAGACCTCCCTTGCTTGGCCCTCATGGACACTCACTGTTTCTGAGTTCACAATACTCTGAGTTCAGTCTCAGTGGAAAGTGCACATTTTTTCTTCAGGGCAGGGGAATTGCTGTTCAGACATGTGCCCTTTCCTGCTTCTGAGCCCTGTTGTTGTTCAGCTGCTTACTTCTTGGTCTGGCTCCATCTCAATTCCTCCCAAAGATCTTCCCCTTGAGAATGGAGGAGGTGACCGTAGTAAGTAAGAGACATCCACAAAATTTTTGAAGGCAGAGCTGAAATATAAATGTACGGTGTGGGGGAGGAGAATGGACCCGTTTTATTTCTTAACTGTTTTCTTTGTCATGTTTCAAGAGAAAGCAGAGATAAATGTGTGGATTCCACTTACCATGTTTAACTTCTACTGAAATAGCAGTAAATGTAGCATCCAAATAATCTGTTCTAGTTTTTGCTAGGCCAGACTCCGTCTTTTTTCCAATATAAGAGGATGAAAAGTTCAGGCCTGCATGCCGTTATCACAGAAGTTCCTGATTTTCGAAGAGCTAATATACTTCTATACTTGGACAGGAATGTGAATAGAAACACATAAAACATGCAGGCACGCATACACTTCTTGAACATATACATATAAATATACAAAATAGTAATTTAAAGTATACATCTAATTCTACAATTTATTTTTTTTAAATTTTTTTTATAATTTTATTAAATCATAATTGTGTACATTGGTGCAATCATAGGGAAGAATGTGCTTCGTATACAATCAGAAACATTTTGATCGTACTGTGAGAGATAGCCTTCATAGCATTTTCTTAATCACTATATAAAGACATTGATACTCTACATTTGATAAGTTTTTAATTATTTTTAAAGGATACAGATTTAAAACTTATTTATTAATTAGGTACATTAAAAAATTCTTAAATTCTTCTTCTTCTTCTTTTTTTTTTTGAGACAGAGCCTCAAGCTGTCACCCTGGATAGAGTGCCGTGACATCATGGCTCACAGCAACCTCCAATGCCTGGGCTCAAGCGAGTCTCTTGCCTCCGCCTCCCAAGTAGCTGGGACTACAGGCGCCCGCCACAATGCCCGGCCATTTTTTGGTTGCAGCCTTCATTGTTGTTTGGCGGGCCTGGGCTGTATTTGAACCCGCCAGCTCAGGTGTATGTGGCTGGTGCCTTAGCCTATTGAGCCACAGGCGCCGAGCCAATTCTTCTTAACTAAGTATACTTTTCACCATACTTTTAATAGAGAATATTTCTTCCTTGATTTTTACCACAGAAATTAGAAATGGGCCAAAACCTCCGGCCCAGAGATTTTGTTTGTTCTATTCTGTGTTGGTAAAATTAATGAGAAAGGCTGGGTGGAGACAGGGGCATTCTTTAGTCAGATAAGGATCCTTCCTTTTCATGACTTCAACTCACTCGTTCAGGCTACTTGCCTGGCCCTGTGGAGTTTTCATTTTACCTTCCGCTATGGAAGTTAATTTATACTCTTGGAAAGAAAGACAGACTAGGAAGAAAGATTTCCTAAAGGATGTGAGAACATTCTCCAACAAACAGAAACAAAAAACTGGCCGAGAAGCAGGTGTTGAGCTGTCGAGGGTCTCCTCTGAATCCCACAGCCACCCCCAGCCTGGCCAGAAGGGTCTGGGATGCAGGGACAGGCGCTGCTCAGAGCTCAGGCTTCAGGGTCGGACGACGTGACTCTGATCACCGACACCAGCACGTGCTCTGCGTGGGGCGAACATGTTATATCAGCCGATCAAGACTTAGTTTCTTCCTCTGCAAAATAGGAATACTCACAGCTTCATATCTGAGTTAAACAAAATTAAATGAAATAATGGATGATATGTGTCAGTGCTGGCCATAGAGAAATGGAAGCTGGAATATGCGAGGAACTGTGGTCAGGACATACGTAAAAACAGAACTGTGACTCGTACTCTGCAGCAACCAAGCCAGAAGACCAACCCTATATCTATATACATCAGACCCAAAGGAAGTCAGATCATCTGATCCAGCAAGAGAAACAATTCCTGCAGTGATTGAACCTCCGGTAGCCAGGACTTGATTACTAACTCGTGGCTTTCTTAATTTTTGCCCTTACAGGCAGCTCACGACTGACCAGAAAGAGCCCAATACATACTCTGCACAAATTACGTGGGGTTCTTCACTTCTGGGTAATCCCACCTATGGGTTTCACAGGCCACCAGCTTCTACCCAGGGTCCCCACGAAGGCTTCCCGTTTCCCTCCGAGCAGCTTGTCCACCCCTCTGCCTGCCGCTGCGTCTCTGCCAAACACAAGTGGTGGTGGCCAACTCTCTTTGTTCTGGAAAGCTCTGAAATATGCTTGTTCTCCTCTGCATGGTCTTTGTTTATTTACACAGTATCATTCAATAAATATTATGGGTAATAACAATAAAATAATTATTGAATTAAAAATGAAATCAATGAATGAGTGAGTAATACATTTCCAAAGGATTCGGGCTTACTGTTATATAGCTCAGTTTATGCTCTTATTTTGCTTGTTCTAATTTAATCATTGATTAGGGCCTTTAAATTTATTGATTTATTTGTGTTTTGCCTAATGCTGCTTTTCTTAGTAAGTCACTGATGGAAACTATGTCTGATTTACATTGCCAGTTTACTGGTTTGCAGTGCTGGTTGACTTTATGGTGGATTTGTATTTCTCTTCTACAATCCCAACGGTCAAATACTCTAACTTGCTGTCCAAGAGAGAGCCGTAGAGAGGGACAATGCCTTCCCGACAAAGCGGGTTATCTGACAATCTCTCCGCATCTGAGTCTTGTTGCAGTCCACTGGAGGAAATTGGTTTGGTTGTTCTTGTGAATGCATTTTTTCCAAAGCTCTGTAGACTTCTTGGCTTGGTCTTCTGTGGTCGTGGAAGTATATAAATTGGTTCTTTGATGAGTCATTCTAGTGTTTTAAATGAGTATTGAATTTGAGCTACTCCTATCTAGGTCTCTGAAAGTTTTCCTTTCAGTCCTTTTTTTCCTTTTATGTGAAGAAAATGCATCATTTTTTCTGTGCACTATCAATCTCTTGAGTCCTATTTGCTTTAACAGTAGCTGCCAAATATCCAACAATTACGGTCACAATTCTTAAAGGCCTTAGTGGTTTCCTCACTCATAAATGTCCGCGTGGGTCTCCCTGAGACTTCCCAATGATCAAGGCCAGATAAAATAAAGAGTCGCAAATTCCAGACAATGCTCCATGTCCGGCACTTTTCATCCTGAATACATGTGTCTCTTTTTATCCTCCCAGCTTAAAAGCAACCAGAAGCTGCACAACTAGACCTCTGACCTCTGATCACCATAGTGTACAACCACCGTGTGAGAGAAAGGACAATTCGGTTGTCATGTAAATTGTCACACAAACCTCTTCTCCAAGCCTGAAGGAAAACAAGAGAAAACATATCACTGAACGTGGTTTAAAAAATGTCAATTAAATGATGATAATTTATAACATTAATTTAATTGAGTTGTGGTCTCACTCTTGCTCAGACAAGCCTCGAACTCCTGAGCTCAGGCAGTCCTCCCACCTCAGCCTCCCACAGTGCTGGGATTATAGGCGTGAGCCACCATGTCTGGCACTGTGGGAGCTTTTGAAAGACATAATAAAAAGTAATGGATACACACAGACACACACACACATACACACACATCTACATAAACAAACACACAAATACACATGCACCTCTTTTTCTTGTTTTGTATTAGGAGTGCACATAAAAAATGTCAGAATAAAATAATACATCTTTTTCCTTATTCTATTTTTTCTTTTTCTTTAAATTATCTTATTATTCCCTTTTTTTTAATGTAAAAGGGGAGTATAGAATTAAAACTTTCCCAGAAAATTGTCTAAATGCCCTAATTGGAAAGAACTAGCACCTTTGTGGTTTCCTTTATTGTTGTATGGCTGGACCAAATAACTTTCGATTTTGCCCTGTTATTGTAATAAAATTGCAAGGATCAGTGAACATTGATAATTGAAGCATGAAATGGAGGCCAATTTTACCTAAATTATAAATCTGGGCAATTGCGATTGGAGCCAATAGCAGCATAACCACCAGGCTTCCTCTGCAATCTGAACTAGGTTATCAAATTTCATGAGAAATAAATGAGTTGCTCTATATTAATATGATACTTACATGTATTTGATTTTTTATTTTAAATCGTCAACAAATTATATTCAGGACTGATTGCCAATCATGTAAGAATCGTTCAGTAATTTCACTGTCAGATAGGACTCATTGTTATCTTCTTGGGAACAATATAGGTCTGTTGTGTGATATTTTGTCTTTCCTTTTTGTTCAGACTCACTTCCTATTTTTCAAGAATGATCTGTGGAAACATTCGACATCTCAGGGAGGAATTTCGGGTCACTCTCTTCTCGACATGACAGGACCAATTACTTTTCATGGAAAAGAAAGACACACAACCCTAGAAGCTGAAGGGCCTAAGATAAGCAATTTTTAAAAAGAAAGAAAGCTCAGAAAAGATTCAAAATGAAGCTGTTTAAATAGTAGTGGCTTTTGATTTAACATCAAAGCACTGAATAATAGATTCATTTAAAACAGAAGTTTTAGATATGAAACCAACCTACAAGAGTTTGAGACTTTTGGTCTTGAACTCTCTGTAAGGAGCTGGTATTTAACAATTGCATCTGGGTGATGCCAACTTAAAAGGGACGGTAAGAAAAACCTCTAAGGTCGACTCTATTCATTCCCCTGAAAGTGAGGATGAAAGAATTAAAACAGAAATACAGTAATGACTTTAGAATTACTTCTTGTGGAAGGTAGAAACATGAATTATAGTTTTTTTAATTTTAAATTTTAACTATTTTTAAATTTTTAAAATATTAAAGGGTACAAATGTTCTTGTTACCTGGATGTACTGGGTAATGCTCAAGTCTGGGCTCTTAGTGCCCATCACCAGAACAGTGTTCACTGTAGCTGACACGTAAGTTTTTGTCCTTCACCTCTCTCCTACCCTTCCCTCGTCACGAATTCCAATGTCTAAGTTACTGCCATTACCTGTAAAATGAACTTTTACCAAACTCTCTGAGAAATGAAAATGACAACTAATACACCATAAAGGTGACTGTCTCAGGTTGGGTTTCCTGGAAGCCGACCCTAAGATGATATTTGGGGTGCAAGATGTTCATTTGACTTACTTGTGAAGGAAAAGGGAGGAGGCAGTGGAGGGCAGAGGGAAAGTCCCCGTGCAACGTGACCAAGGGTCTCTACATGGTGGTCAGCTTGGGAGTGGAACTGCCCGCAGAGCCGTCCTGCAGCGGCTGGACTGGCCAGGCCTTCTCTCCCCTCCTTCGCAGTCTCTGGGTCTGGCTCCCCACAGCGAGGGGCGGCCCTGGGCAGCGTGGCTCCCTGACACTGGGGGAGACCCTGGAGTGGCTGAGAGCTGCACTGACCCCACCGCCTGCATCAGGCCAGCAGGTCTTTACTGAATGGGTTCCCGGTCATGGGTCTGTGTGAACCGGAAGTGAAGCTCACAATGCGAAAATTTTCAGCACTGTGAGCTCCCTCTGCTTTACGCTAGGGAGCAGGTTAAAAGCAAGTCACTTACTTGTTCTAATTTATTAATAAAGATTGATGATTTATTAACGTTAAATTATTGTTATTGACACATCAGTGGAATATTTGTGTATTATTATATTAATGTGTAATACATTTAATGTGGTAATACAAAATAGATAAACATGTTAATTACAATTATGCAATTATTAATTGATCCTTAAAATGCAGATGGAAGTCTCTGAGGAGGCAATCCTGCAGACAAACCCTATGCTCTCTTCCTAGTACAGATGGCACCTGTCTTGGGATTTTTTTTTTTTTAGGACATGTCCTTTACTTACAGGTTTTATTTGTCTGAAAATGTCTTTATTTTGCTTTTGTTTAACACTGATTTTTTCATGAATATAGAATCTAAAGTGACAGTGTTTTCTTTCAACACTCTGAATGTTACATTTTCAGGCTTTCTGACCTTTCCCATTTTTGTTGAGAAGCCTTCTCCTTGATAGTACAGGTATGAGCCTAAGAAGTACCTGTAAGACATGGTGAAAAGGTTTAACATGTTACCCTGGAGTTCTAAAATAGGAAAGAAGAGAAGGAGAAAAGCAACATTTGAAGGATTAAGGCCTAACCTCTAACAAGCTGATGAGACATATCAAAATATAGATTAAAATACACGAAGTACCCTAAGTAATTGATGTATGAAAAAAACACACCAGGTCCTGGGATGGTGCTTCACAACCTGACGGTGGGCAGAAGAACATCCGCTACCTGGTGTGTGGGAACCCTGGGCAGGTGGGACACAGACAGGTCTGGATGTGCTTCTGACATTGCTACCGAGTTTTGATCGGCACCACAGTTCAACGTGTCATCTCCTCTATATTACTAACATGCTCTAAATTATTTCTCCTTCAGTTTATCTGCTTTCATATTTCATTTATTCTCATACGTTTATATTTAATTTATTCTCTGGAGCTGGTGGGGTTGAGGATGGCTACTGTCACAGGACTGCATAAGCCACTTGTGCTTGTTCGTCCTCTAAGTGATTTTCTCACTGCAAATGCTTCTGTAAATTTCTTCCTTTTCAACTTAGGAAACCTGGATTTATCAGTTGGTTCCAGAGAATCATCAGCTGACTTCGCGGACTTTTTTTTTTCCTAATGAAAATCCAACAAAAATGTAGCAGGACTGAAGGTCGGCAAGAAAGTGGTGACGACATTCTCCTCCCAAAGCGGCCATGTCACAACTGTTCCTCTGAAGGTAAAGGACAGTCACCACTCAGTGGCATGCAGCAGTGTGCCTACCAGAAGTTTTGGGGAAGCTGCAAGATCAGAGGCCAAGGACAGGCCTGCAGGGGACAATCTTGCACCATGACAATGGGCCCTCACTGCCAGCATCACCGTCAGTTCCTGTTACAGAGGTTACAGAGGTTAAACTTATGCTCGGTCCCCCCCACCGTCCTGACCTGACCTCTGTGATTATTTCCTACGGTAAAACATCCCACAAAGAAGGTCTCCTCAGCCCTGAAGAAGCTGTTCGTGCTTATGAAAGTGAAGTCATAGCACTTGAAAAAAATGAGTGGAAACCATTTTCAAAAATAGTTATAAGAAGGCAAAAGTTCATAGAATGCTGTGGTTGTTTTGAGAAAATATAATAATCAAAATGATTTTAAGTTTTCTAAGTTTTGTGTATCTCAAAACTTTTGTAGTGTCGTTCATCTACAGTGGGCTTTCACTAGTCAGGAGACATGTGACACAATGTACAACTATCCCAGTTCTATTTTCCCTGGGGCAGCACTGTAGGGAGGGCATGGAGTTCCCAACAGAGTCACTGCCAAAGCTTTCGGGAAGTTGGAGGCGTCTCCCGCTCTGGGATTGGGGTTGTGAGAGCTCCGGATGGCGTGAACATCACCTGTCTCCTGGAACAAGGTGATTCTTAATTACTTGCTGCCCTAGTTGAATTCCAAGTTTCGTAGAAAATAATTAATACAGATATATAACAGGTCTAGTTCATATTGATTTGGTAAAAATAGCATCTTTAATACTAGCAAAGAATAGCAGTGCTACAATATTGATGCAACGGTATCAACTATAATTTACTTTTATATACGCATGGGTGAATGAAAGATGCTGAGTAAAATGAATCAATCACTTTATAAGTTGAAAAGAAAGAAATTTACAGAAGTATTTGCTGTGAGAAAATCACTTAGAGGACAAACAAACACAAGTGGCTTATGCGGTCCTGTGACAGCAGCTGTCCTCAACCCTGCCAGCTCCAGAGAATAAATTAAATATAAAAGTATGAGAATAAGTGAAATATGAAAGCAGATAAAACTGAAGGAGAAATAATTTGGAGCATGTTAGTAATAAAGAGGCGATGACAAGTTGAAATGTGGAGACGATCAAAACTCGAAGGCATTGTAACTCCCAGTTCTGATGTCTGGAACTTTGCAGGAAAACTTGCTCTGGTTTTATTCATATTTCCACAGTGCAAAATTTCCTTTTATGACTGCTGACCTTGAAAAAATGGGTCAAAATGCTATTTTTTGTTATGTCCGGGTAATAGAAACTGCTGTTTCTTGTAAACTAATAATGTATTTCTCATAAAGGCAAATAAAAGAAAAACAAAAAATAGAATACAACATAGAAGTAGAGGTATAAGTGAAATAATTATGGTAACTTAAATAGAAGGAATACAATATAAATAGTTCTAGGCATAGCACTTTAGAGAAGCCCTTTTTATTTTAGAAAAGCAAATAAAAATTTATGCTATTGAAGCAGAAGCATAATCACAATCTTATCAGGAAGTTGAATAGTTAGGAAAATTACTGGTTAATATGGAGGAAAATAGTAATCTCTCTTAGCCCCAGATAATACCACGTCTTTGCTTCTTATTATGAAATTGATAGAATTACATTATACTTCTGATAGGAAAAAGGAAGAATTATCAAATCATTTTGTATCAGACTTGCCAATAATTTTTGAAAGGCATTAGTACAGCAAAGGATTTATTACAAAAGACCCATGTTACTTTTTACTATTGATAACATTTCTCTTTTCCACATAGGGAGGAGCTGACACTGCTGTGATCATTTAACCAAATAAATGTGCTTGCCCAGCGTACTGTCATATGTCCTGATGCTACCGGCCTCTATCACTCACCAAAGGGCCAGTTGTCCATACTCACATCTAAGTGGCTGGGAGGATACTGTGTTCACACAAATCCCATCAGGGAGATGTTTTCTCCCTCCCCTGTCAACCCAGGAGTGAGAAGCTGTCCTCCCCCTTCCATCTTATTCCAGTAGTGAGATTCTGAACTAATTCCTCCTTCTTATTCTAGTAGAGAGAAGCTGTCCTCCTTCCTCACTCTTATTCTGACAGTGAGATGCTGTCCTCCTTCCTCACTCTTATTCTGACAGTGGGATGCTGTCCTCCTTCCTCACTCTTATTCTGACAGTGGGATGCTGTCCTCCTTCCTCACTCTTATTCTGACAGTGAGATGCTGTCCTCCTTCCTCACTCTTATTCTGACAGTGGGATGCTGTCCTCCTTCCTAACTCTTATTCTGACATTGAGATGTTGTCCTCCTTCCTTACTCTTATTCTGACAGTGGGATGCTGTCCTTCTTCCTCACTCTTATTCTGACACTGAGGTGCTGTCCTCCTTCCTCACTCTTATTCTGACAGTGAGGTGCTGTCCTCCTTCCTCACTCTTATTCTGACAGTGGGATGCTGTCCTTCTTCCTCACTCTTATTCTGACAGTGGGATGCTATCCTCCTTCCTCATTCTTATTCTGACATTGAGGTGCTGTCCTCCTTCCTCACTCTTATTC
>CAUYRH010121314.1:0-10885 GCA_963574655.1 Perodicticus potto | reverse complement strand
TCAAGCTGTCACCCTGGAAAGAGTGTCATGGCATCACAGCTCACAGCAACCTCCAATTCCTGGGCTCAAGCGAGTCTCCTGCCTCCGCCTCCCAAGTAGCTGGGACTACAGGCGCCCGCCACAACGCCCGGCCATTTTTTGGTTACAGCCGTCATTGTTGTTTGGTGGGCCCAGGCTGGATTCGAACCCGCCAGTTCAGGTGTATGTGGCTAGCGCCTTAGCCCACTGAGCCACAGGTACCAATCCAGATCCAAGAATTTTAAAACATGTATTAAACCAATAAGATAAGAGGTAGATTAAGTTTGAGGATGACTGTTTTCATTAATGGCTGTATCTACCGTACCAAAAAAGTCCTCAAAAAGATTTGTTTGCCAAATCTATAGCTCACACCTATAATCTCAGCACTTTAGGAGGCTAAAACAGGAGAATCACTTAAGGCCAGGAGTTCAAAACCAGCCTGGGCAGTGCAGTGAGACCCTATCTCTACAAAAACTATTAAAAAATTAGTTAAGCATAGTGGTGTGTGCCTGTAGTCCTAGCTACTTGGGAGACTGAGGTTGGAGGAAGATTCAAGTTCAGCTATGATTATATCCCAGATCCCATCTCTTATTAAAAAATAAAGTTTGTTAAATGAACTAGTTGACCTAAGAGACAGAAAAGATACATTCTCCACTCATTTACCCTTTATCTAACAGTTCTTTGCCTTGGTTTTTTTGTTTGTTTGTTTGTTTTTTTGAGAGAGAGCCTCAAGCTGTCACCCTCGGTAGAGTGCCGTGGCATCACAGCTCACAGCAACCTCCAACTCCTGGGCTTAAGCGATTCTCCTGCCTCAGCCTCCCAAGTAGCTGGGACTACAGGCACTCCCCACAATGGCTGGCTATTTTTTGGTTACATTTCAGCCGGGGCTGGGTTTGAACCCGCCACTCTCAGTATATGATGCCAGCACCCTATTCACTGAGTCATAGGCGCTGCCCCTTTGCCTTAGTTTTGACTTTCAGGCCCATAGTGGTGATCAGGAAGATAATGGTGACCATAAAACATTCTGCCACAACTTCCCATCTGGAGTCACAAGTCAGGCAGTTATAAACAGACCCAGGTGAATTTATATGGAGGTGTGTATAAATAAAATAAACTGTCCACCGGCAGAGCCCCAGTTTTTACTCAGATTTTATTTAATAGCTTCCCCATGCCTACTGAGTAGAATTCACATTCCTTGGCCAGGTATTTAAAGTCTTCTATGACTCTATCCCCCACTCCTCTTACTTCCAAAAATTCCATTGCATATGCCCTATATTCCAGTCAGATTGAACTGCTAGTTGTGGAAAGACAGTAATTTTTTTTCTTGCTCTCACATCTTTGCCAAGGCTGGGATTTCCTATTCTACCATCTTCTGTTTATTCATCACAAGATCCAGCTCAAGCTTCATAACCTTTTCCTCTGACTTCAGACCTCTCCATCAAGGCTGAACTTCTAACAACTAACACCCTGCGAACTGGGGCGCAGAGCTCCTCACCTGCCAGTCACCTGGTCACGTGTGTGCTCTCAGGGTAACGAGGAGTCTTACACAAGTCAGTCCCTAACATTGTTGGGGGGTACCTGCGGCCTTACGGCCACGTGTGGCTTTTTAGGTCCTTAAGCCTGGACATGGGTTTGTCTTCCTTAGAACAAAGGGTTTTGTTCAATGCTTTGTTAAACTCCACTTTTTGTGCAAAAGTTAGACGGAAACCATCTGAAAACAACCACAGGCCAATTTTTCTAGTCTCTCTAAACATACACACCTTTAGGTTTCCCCACGTCTCCTGCCTGACAGGACAGACCCCTTATGAATGTGTAAGTTACTTGACCTCGGTTACCTCATCTGTAGAAATCAGGGCGATCATTGGACCTACCTCATGGCTGGTTTTATGGATAAGTCAGTTAACATAAGTAACAGAGTCTAGCATATGTGTTCCATATTATCCACATCGGGTCTTTTCTGAGAAGGGAGGAAGCCATGTAACTGATTACTCAGAGTTGCTAATAAGGATGTACAGGCAGCTATTTGGTAGTCAGATGTTGTTTGGCCCCAGAGGAGAATGGAAACCACCTAAATTTTGTCTTACAGCTCCGTCAGACTTTAAATCCCAGCCACTGATGGACTCAGACTCATACAGTCCTGAAAACCAACCCACAATTCAGACAGCCCAAACACCCACCCTACCAAAAGCTCCTGGTGTCTGAGCACTGCTCCTGGGCATCCCAGGTGACTCACAGGACACACACTCGCCCGATCAGAGCAGGTCAGGGATGGTCAAAGGGAGAAGCTAATGCTCTGTGGCTTCCGTAGCAGTCCCAGCAGGAGACGCATGACCACAAGAACCCTGCCCCACTCTCCGCTCCCCACCTTGGGGGCCTGTGGCCAGTTTTTCTCCCCTCCACCATCCCATTTGCACACTCTGGAATCCTAAGGGGGCGTTTAAGCCACAAGATAAGAGCTATATCCCGTGTATGAGTCATTCCCACTCTCTGATAATAGGAAGTTTTTCACAAAGGCAGCAGAGCCTCCCTGCAAGGAGGAGGTCTTTCCTGTTTATTCTCTTGCTTTTCTGCTTATGCTGCTCTCACACCTCAACTCTGATATTTTTTTATGCTGTGCATCAATTCCTAAAACCTATATTCAGGCCCTCTCCTGTGTGGATAGTGACTCTGATGGTGATAATGCATTGATTATGATGGACAATATGGAATACTTATCATCTAGACACTATGCTCGGGGACTTATAAATAGAACTCCTCAGAGCAACCCAATTAATAAGGCCTTAGTATTATCCTCAGTAAACTCATGGAGAAACAGGCTTAGAGAGATTGTATTGCTCAGTGAAGTCCAAAATTTAGAATAGTCTGTTGGTAGTTCAAGGCCTGTCTGAGAAAGAATGAGACCCTGTCTCTACTAAAAATAGAACAATTACCGAAGCATTGTGGTGGGTGCCTATAGTCCCCGCTGCTTGGGAGGCTGAGGCAAAAAGATGACTTGAACGCAGGAGTTTGAGGCTGCTGTGAGCTGGGCTGATGCCATGGCACTCTAGCCTGGGCAACAGAGTGAGACTCTGTCTCAAAAAAAAAACTTAGAACATTCTAGATCCAGAGTCGATAACCTTAAGCACTTTGATTTGCTTTCTCCCCTTTAGATGACCCATTTTTACTCAGGTCTTGATTCCAGCCTGATTATTGATTCTTTAATTTTGTATGTCCCTCAATTCAGGCCCATTTTCCACAACCAGTAAATCCTGTGGACTCTAACCAGACAGAGAAGCTAACTCATGACTTCTCCATCAGGAAGATGGACCAAAAACCGAAGCAGAATAAATATTGTATATATTCATTCCTGGGAAACATTATATGAAAACTCGGCTAACTCAATATTTATGTCTTGCTGACATCTAATTATAGAAGTTTAAAAGCTGTATAACTCTTTCCTAGACCCTTTCAGACACAGTTTTGACCAATGAGAAGTACATGGACATCTACAAGGAAGGCAGATCAGCTCCTAAAAACAAGATCATTTTCGGCTCAGCGCCTGTGGCTCAACGGGCTAAGGTCCCAGTCACGTACACCTGAGCTCATGGGTTTGAATCCAGCCCGGGCCCAACAAACAACAATGATGGCTGCAACCAAAAACTGGGTCACCAGTTCTGATCCCTTATTGCCTTGAATACAGATATTATGCCTAGAAACAATGCAACCATCCTGAGATAAAGACTCAGCATACCAGTAGACTAAAGGTAGTGGAACAGAAAATTAGAAAGAGTCTTGGTTGAACTTCTGCTCACCCACTTGGATGTGAGATAATTGTCTTAATTGCTTAATGGCAGCATACTTGCAGCATAAAGCATTCCTTACTGATATAATAGTGACAATATATGGTTTGCATTACGTATTATGGATTTGATCATTCTATGAAACCCTTTGCTAGCTTCTAAATATGCTAAGTTAAGCCATCCAGGAGTGGTCATATGGACTGTGACCCAGGAGAAGCCTGACATCTTTACTATAATGGCTCCAGTGCCAATCCTGGAAATCAGCTCACACAAAGGCAATCCTAACAAAGTTCAATTGCATAAAACTATATATGGTCCACTGAATAAAGCAAAATGTAAGTTCAAACAAAGATGGTCACTTCTACGGATAAAATCTAGACAATATTACAGGGGAAAAAATAGAGAATAGTATCCAGGATTCCGCATCAGAAACCAGGTTCTGATCCCTTCTTGCTTATTGGGGCATATTATTTAAGCTCTGTGCGCCTCTGTTTCCTCATCTGTAAAATAGAGGAGGATCAGAAGACCTCTTAAAACAAAGGCAGATCTAGAAGGCTTTGGGGGTTTTTATTTGTTTATTGTTTTGCTTTGTTTTGTTTTTTTGAGACAAAGTCTGGTTCTATCCCCCTGGCTACACTGTAGTAGCATCATAACAGCTCACAACGACCTCCAATTCCTGGGGTCAAGTGATTCTCCTGCCTCCGCCTCCTGAGTAGCTAGGATTACATCCAGGTAATTTTCCTTATTTGTTCGTAGACACAGGTCTCCCTATGTTGCTCAGGCTGTTCTTGAACTCATGGGCTTCACATGATCCTTCTACACTTTCATTTCCCAAAGGGCTAGGATTATAGGTGTGAGCCACTGTACCTGGATCTCAGTTCTTTTGATTCTGTATACGGTATTTTCTCACTTGGAGATGAAAATACAAGACTTCACCCTGCAAAGAGCATAAAAATACAACTTTATCTCTCTACTTCTGGATACGTTGAGCGCAAAGGTGAATATTCCTTTGCAAATTATGTGGTAAGAATTGCAGCAGAATGGCCGGCTGTCAACCTCTATCCAAAGTTCAACCAAATCATAAGACAGAATCTATGTTTGCTTATTGAGTAGTCTTGGTAACACGGGCAACCAAGGGCAACTTGCTCCATATCAAGGCACTCACAGAGAAGACCCATCTGAGCTGAAGTTTACATAACTAAAGTCAACCTGGCCCAAGGGTCAACTCATTGAGTTTTTCCTTCTCTGCATCCTCCATGTTACCTGTCGCCTTCTGTCTAGATCTACCTATCCATCTCCCTCCCCAAACAAAATTATTTTCATCTCATTTTCTCTCTTAGGTCACTGCCCTTTGCTTTCCAAAGTGATATAATTAGATTACCAAATAAACTATCCCCTTGCCATTATGTCAAAAGGAGGATTCTAACCCCACAAAGAATGTTAAATCAAGAAAAAATCATGACTTACCTGAGCGATAAATATAAGAGAATTAAAAAATCTTGAAATCCTAAAATGTTCTCATTCTGTTATTCCGTATTCTTTCTTCATATAACACAATTCAGTTTTATAAGTAGCGACTAAAGACTTTCTGTGTTTAAAGTGGTACTTTAGACACCATGAGGACCTTGTTGGTGAATAACTTAGGTTCCCGGCCATCAAGGAACTTAAACTTCATCAGGGTAATTAAATAAATATTTCTCATATATGGCAGTCCAGAAAGCGATACAGAAACGTTAGGAAAAAAGTAAATCATTTCCATTGATAAAAAAAATCTGATAACGTTTCAAGGAAGAATTAAAACATAGATGTAGGGGTCGGTGCCTGTGGCTCAAGCGGCTAAGGTGCCAGCCACATACACCTGAGCTGGCGGGTTCGAATCCAGCCCGGACCCGCCAAACACAATGACAGCTGCAATCAAAAAATAGCCGGGCGTTGTGGCGGGTGCCTGTCATCCCAGCTACTTGGGATGTAGCTAAAAAAAAAAAAAACCTAGATGTAGGTCCTAGTGGTCATCCTATAGTCCCAGCTACTCCAGAGGCTGAGGGGAGAGGATAGCTTTGAGCCTAGGAGTTCAAGGCCTGCCTGGACAATATACCAAGATCCTTTCTCTAAAAAACGATATAATTTTTTTTAACAAATAGACTCTAAATTTTTTTTTTTTTTTTTTTTGAGACAGAGCCTCAAGCTGTCACCCTGGATACAGTGCTGTGGCATCACAGCTCACAGCAACCTCCAATGCCTGGGCTCAAGCGAGTCTCTTGCCTCCACCTCCCAAGTAGCTGGGACTTCAGGCGCCCGCCACAACGCTCGGCCATTTTTGGTTGCAGCCACCATTGTTGTTTGGCAGGCCGGGCTGGATTCGAACCCGCCAGCTCAGGTATACGTGGCTGGCGCCTTAGCCCATTGAGCCATAGGCGCCGAGCCTAGACTCTGAATGTAAACCATGCTTCATGTTTATCTTATATGCTAAATCTTTTTTCTAGTTTCTGAGTGTGAAATAGCCTAGAACCTAAATTAGATCAATAAGTAAAATAACTAAATTCCACAAGCCAGAAAGAAAGCTCCAAAAGTAAATAAATTGATAAATAATTAAAATAGTAGTTTGAATGAGCCGGCTAGGATCTTCGGTGCCATAGCAAGATTTAACCCTTAAAGAAGTACTTTGCTACCTTCCTATCCTGTGTGACAAATGCAAGTAGAAAGAATGTGGAACCCAAAGCCAGGAGCACCATGACGGAGACAGGGCTACAGTGTGCTTCGGCCAACCTTGGGGCCACCCCTTCTGCCACTACCTAATCCTACCAGCAAGAGAAACCTCCTGGAAACACAGGTCCCAAAGACCTCGACTCAACAGCAATTCATTCCATTCCCATCCCTTCCTCCCTCAACTCCCACTTCCTACCCTTCTCCACACCCGCCCCCCTCCCCAGCCAGTATTATGGCCTTTCCCTCTGATATGCTTCCTCCCGGGTCCTTCTGTGTCTTTTTCGATAAAGAAGAACATCACATTGTAAATGGTGCTGTCTGAGGCTAAGGCAGTGAGCAGCCCAGGAGCTATAAAGATCTGTTTAGAATCACGACCACTTAGCAGGCACTCGGCCACTAAGACTTTACGACCATTAATTAGTTTATCCTGCTGAATCCCTCTAAGGCATGTCTTATTATCTCCATTTGACAAATAGAGCAAAACGAAAATACAGAGAAATAGACTAATTGACTGAGTTGCCATGAGGTGAGGAAGATGGAAACGGACTATTAAAAGCAAGTCCTGTAATGAAACTCACAAAGATTCTGAGTCCATGCCTGAATTTCTGCAATCTATTAGTACCTAAGCTTGGTGAACCCAGAGGGAGATTCTCTCATTTATCCACCTCCATTTTCCAAACCAGAAAATTAAGTCCTGCAGAGATCAAGGATTTGATCGAGGTCACATGGTGGCTTAGGAGACTCCAGCCCAGGGCTCCCGGCCCCTTGCACTGCTCTTCCCTCCACGCTGAGGAAACTCAGCCAAAGGCATGAAGTCACACAAATTGCTGATGGCAGAGCTGTGCCAGAGCCCCAGGAGAGATAGAAGAGCAGTTGCACATTTTTTTTTTTTTTTTGCACCGTACAAAGGCGCCTGGCCAAGGAAATGAGTGATAACTAAACTCCAAAGCACATGCTCCCAGCCCAGCTATAAGCTCTGGGAGGAGAGTCCGCCCATCTGGGATTCGTCCTCCTGTCTGGGATTTGTTCCCCCATCCCACAGGGCTGCCACTGCCAAGAGAGAGGGTGCCTTGTAACAAGCACGAAGACCCCGTGAAGACCTGCACCAGCGCTGAGGCCGAGTCTCTTGACCTCTGTCCTAGTGCTAAGTAGGAAAGATAGGTTGTCTTTGGAATATGGAAAAAGGAAAACTGAAGATAATAGGTGGCTGTCAACATCTACAGCGGCACCGCATACCCAGAAGAAATCAATGCAGCTGGATAGCTTGGCTAGATACTTCCAGGGCACTTCATTCTGGTTACACTAAAACACACTCTAAATATAGCAGGATTGATTCAATACCATATTAATTAAATCTGCCTTGAATGATTTTAAACATTTTTTTGGAAAATGTGTGCTATTTGTCTAGATTTTGCACAAAGGAGGATGCCAGAATAAGTTTCCTAAGATTATAAGTGGATACAATCTCTACACCTTCCCTGTCCGACGTAATCCATCCTTCCTCCAACTCAGACTAGAGGTAAGATGAAGGGCCGGACACCTGTGCCTTTTTACTCCGGAGATGCCACCGCCTGAAGACAGACTTTTCCATCTGGGTGAGGCCTGGCTTCTCCCTCTTTCCCAGCACACATCAGCCTCATGGCTGCAGTGCTCCCAATGGCTACAGCCCTGTGACAGTAGTTGTGTGGGGACATCCCGGGCATCCAGGCCCTGGCTGCTCCCGGTGTCAGGCTGGAAAGTGAGCAGCAGGAGTGTTTCAACGTGGAAAGTGAGTGTGAAGTAAAGTCCAGGCAACCTGACATTTCTAGCTTGGGCAACTGGGGCCCAGGAAATCCCAGTGACCAACATGGAAAAAGGAGAAAGAGGGGAGTTTTTAAGTGAAAGGAAATGAACCCCGCTTGGAAATGTTGATAGACAGCTGGCAATGAAAGTCTGAAATTCACAAAGATGCAGCGTAGAACCAGAAGGCAGGACTCATCATCTTCCCTGAGGACGAGGGTCGGCAGAGCTTCCTTTTATTCACAGGGCTCAGCGTGGTGACTTGTGAGAGTTGCTGGAAGGCAGGCAGGAGGGAAGAAAAGGAAATAGAAAGACCACTTTCAGGCCGGCAGGGTGGCTCTGACCTATAATCCTAGCACTCTATGAAGCTGAGGCAGGTGGATCCCTTGAGTTCAGGAGTTCAAGGCCAGCCTGAGTAAGAGCAAGACCCCGTTTCTACTAAAAATTATCACAAACACCCGTCACAGTACATTGAGCTCCATAGAGAGAGCCCTGGGGCCAGTGAGAGCCAGACAGGCACTGGGCAAGTGTGCCTCATGGAGGAAAAAGAACTAAACATGGGCAAAGGAGATCCTAAGAAGCCGAGAGGCAAAATGTCATCGTTTGCATTCTTTGTGCAAACTTGTCAGGAGGAGCACAAGAAGCAGCATCCAGATGCTTCAGTCAACTTCTCAGAGTCTTCTTACAAGTGCTCAGAGAGGTGGCAGACCATGTCTGCTAAAGAGAAAGGAAAATTTAAAGATATGGCAAAGGCGGACAAGGCCCACTATGAAAGAGAAATGAAAACCTATATTCCTCCTAACAGGGAAACAAAAAAGTTCAGGGATCCCAATGCACCCAAGAGGCCTCCTTCGGCCTTTTTCTTGTTCTGTTCTGAGTATCACCCAAAAATCAAAGGAGAACATGCCAGCCTATCCATCGGTGATATTGCAGAGAAGCTGGGAGAGATGTGGAATAACACTGCTGCAGGTGACAAGCAGCCTGATGAAAAGAAGGCTGCAAAGTTAAAGGAAAAGTACGAACAGGATATTGCTGCATACTGAGGTAAAGGAAAGCCTGATGCAGCAAAAAAGGGAGTCGTCAAGGCTGAAAAAAGCAAGAAAAAGAAGGAAGAGGAGGAAGATGAAGAAGATGAAGAGGAGGGGAAAGACCGAAGAAGGTGAAGATGATGAATAAATCAGTTCTGGCTTGTTTTTCTTGTCTATAAAGCATTAACCCCCCCTCCCCTGTACACAACTCACTCCTTTTAAAGAAAAAAAAAATGAGATGTAAGGCTGTGTAAGGTTTGTTTTTAAACTGTACAGTGTCTTTTTCTTGTATAGTTAACACACCACCAAGTGTGTCTTTAGATAGTCTTCATCTTGGCAGCATTTTCAATAGCCACTAACCTTGCCTGGTGCAGTCTGGGGGTTGCAAATTGGCATGGAAATTTAAAGCAGGTTCTTGTTGGTGCACAGCACAAATATATGGCAATGGTAGTTTTCTCATTTTCAGTTGTCTGTGATGCAGCTTATACAAAATAATTGTTCTCTTAACTGAATACCACTCTAATTGCAAAAAAAAAAAAAAAGTTGCAGCTGGTTTGTTGACATTCTGAAAGCTTGTAAGTAAATACAAATTTTTTATTTAAAAAATTATCTCAAACAATTCCAAAGCTTAGTGGACTAAAATAAACAACAATTTATTATTTCTGATGATTCTAAGAGCCGGCTGATGGGTTCTGCTTCATATCGTAATGACCGGGGCACTAGGATTGCAGGAACATCCCAAACAGCCTCATTCACATGGCTGCAAAAGGCATGGATGCCAGTGGGGTTCAGTGGAGCTGGCAGCCAGGGGACCCCAGTTTTCCTCACAGGCCTTTCTCTGTGGATGCTTGGACGTCTTCACAGTTGGGGAGCTGGGTTCTAAGAAAGAAAGAGGCTTGCAAATGCTTACACTTCCTCCTGCATTATCTGCTAATGTACTATGGTCCACGTCAGCCAAGTGGCCAGGATTAAATCCATGAGGGAGGGAAATTCACCTGGCATGACTACGAGGGGCATCTGGGGCCATGGAAACCACCCAACCACACCTTCAGGAACGAAGGGCTTTCCATTGTCTGTTAATATCATATCTAGATTTTTTGAAGTAGGGTTTAAACTCTGATCCAATCTCATTGCTCACTTTTCTACAGGAGCGCTCTGCTCTGGATGGATTAGACTTCTTAGAATCTTAGACTTTGTAATCCTAGCACTCTGAGAGGCCAGGGTGTGTAGATCATGGATTGCCTGAGATCAGGAGTTCAAGACCAGTCTGAGCAAGAGCAAAACCTCATTTCTACTAAAAATAAAAAACTAGTTGGGCACAGTAGTGCCTGCCTGTAGCCCCAGATAGAGGAGAGTGAGGCAATAGATCATTCGAAACCAGATGTTTGAGGTTCCTGTGAGTTATGACGCCATGCACTCTACTTAGAGCAGGCATCCTCAAACTTTTTAAACAGGGGGCCAATTCACTGTCCCTCAGACCGTTGGAGGGCCAGACTATAGTTTAAAAAAAAAAACTATGAACAAATTCCTATGCACACTGCACATATCTTATTTTGAAGTAAAAAAACAAAACGG
>CAUYRH010121313.1:0-16176 GCA_963574655.1 Perodicticus potto | reverse complement strand
TGTGGCCATAGAATTCTCTCCAGAGGAGTGGGAGTGCCTGGACCCTGCTCAGCAGAATTTGTATAGGGATGTGATGTTAGAGAACTACAGAAACCTGGTCTCTCTGGGTGAGAATTATTTACCTCTGGAATATTTAATATGACCAAAGTGTTTTATAGTGTTTCCTTTGTAGACTGTCTCATGGGAGCTTGTGCTTTGTATGAGTTCTATATTCCTGCTTTCAAAAAAAATGGGGAGTTTGTTGATGTACAAAAGAAATCTTCTGTTTGACCTTGATATTTACCTTCTTTTTGGTGGTGTTTTGCAAATTTTACTCTAGTTTAGTGGTGATTGTAGAAATTCAGTGACATAAAATATTGTCTACACCTTAAAATCTAATGCCTTCTTTTTGTTTGATTCAGTCATACTTAAAAGTGAAGCACAGTATCCACAAAATTAAAATGCCTCCTAAATATTTTACTAGGGCTGTCAAGAAATAGTATTTTGGAAAATAGTTTTCTAGAATCTTCTACAATATATTCTCTTCTCCTCTGAGTACAATACTAAGTTAGAAATTGAAGAACAAGCAATGTTCACATGTCTTTTTCTAATAAAGTAGAACTTGCCATCTCCAAGCTGGACCTGGTAAACTTTTTGAAACAAATTGAAGAACCCTGGAATGTGAAGAGAGAGGAGACAGTAGCCGGACACCCAGGTAGGTGGGAGCGAAAGAAGCAGATAATGCAGGTGAGATGTCTAAAGATCAAGGAGAAAGTCAGACCTTAAAATGTGGGTTGAGAAGCTCTTGTGATACGAAGCTATATTTTGAGAAGTCAAGGTTTATTTGTGTTGCTGTCATAGGACATCTTTCTTATGCTCTTAAATTATCTGAGGACTGAGTCTTCTTAAGATTGTGAAAAAAATTATCTGAGGATTCCCTTTATGCTTTAAGTGAACTTCGATCAAATTCACAGTGGGAGCTAAAGACCTGCCCTTGGCCTTGAGGGCCTGTGTGATCTGTCTGCTCTTCCTTTCCTTTGGGGATGGGGAGAAATTCTGTGCATATTTCTGACTACCCCTGTGTTCCACCACTTACTAAGTTTTGTTTTTGTCTCATGTCAGAAGTGTGTGGACGTAGGAGTGAACATAATGATATTTGGTTCGGAAATTTTCAGAAATACTGTAGATAGATAGATGTCAAATATTTTTTGTTTTATTAATTTCCAATCTTATGGATGTTTCAAAGGCAATTCTTTTTGCAGAAATTGAGACTTTGTAATTTTATTGGTGTACAAATTCTCTCTTTTTTTCTTCCTTTGAGACAAAGTCTCACACTGTCGCCCTGGGTAGAGTGAGGCAGCAACCTCCAGCTCTTGGGCTCAGGGGATCCTTATGTCTCAGCCTCCTGAATAGCTGGGATTACAGGCAGGAGCCACCAGGCCTGGCTGAAATCTTTTTTAAATTAAATATTAAATTACATATGACATATTAGATGTATGTATTTAATTTTAAAATATTTCTTGTAAAGATCTAATTATGTATTTCACTTCAAATTAGGCCATTTTTTCCCCTAGCTTGAACTAAAATCAGAAATTTAGATTGTAAAAAAAATTGCACCCTCAACATTAATCTGAAATTAAAAGCAAAAAAAGAAATTTAGATTGTACCTGCATAGTTTGTACACATGTAAAATAGGTCAATGTACTACTTTCTATACAGAGTTATTATTATTATTATTATTATTATTATTATTATTATTATTATTATTTGAGATAGAATATGGCTTTGTCGCCCTCAGTAGAGTGCTCTGGCATCATAGCTCACAGCAACTTCAAACTCCTGGGCTCAAACAGTCCTTTTGCCTCCCCAGTAGCTGGGACTACAGGCACTTACCACAATGCCCCACTATTTTTAGAGATAGGGTTCTCGCTCTTGCATAGGCTAGTCTCTACCTGCCTGGGCCTCCTAGAGTGCTAGGATTATAGGAGTGAGCCACTGCGCCTGACTTGTTTTTTGTTTTTGTTGCTTGTACTATTTTGGTGTGATAGACAAAATTGTTTCCAAGGCTAATGTCAAAGTGATTGTTCCCTAAGCTTTCACTTTGAAGTTGTATAGTTTCTGATATTACGTTTAATGTTAATCCTTTTTGTTTGTTTGTTTGTTTTTGTTTTGTTTTTGAGACAAAGTCTCACTCAGTCACCCTGGGTACAGTGCTGTGTTGTCATAGCTCACATCACTTTAACGCCTTCATTTCAATTCTTTTTTTTGTATGTGGTTTTTGGCCGGGGCTGGGTTTGAACCCACCACCTCTGGCATATGGGGCCGGAGCCCTACTCCTTTGAGCCACAGGTGCCACCCCATTTCAATTTTGAATACCTTTTGTTTCTTTTTCTTAATTGCTCTGTCTTAATTTTATGGTATTATGCTGAATGGAAACAGTAAGATGGAGCGTCTTTGTTTTGTTGCTGATGCTAGAGAAAAAAATCCTTTATCATTTTATTATTGAATATAATGATAACTGAGGACTTGTTATACATGATCATCATTATCTTTGTACATATATTGTTTCAAGTTTTTATTATCAAAGTGTATTTAATGGTGGGCAGCACCTGTGGCTCAGTGGGTAGGGCGCCCACCCCATATACCGAGGGTGGCGGGTTGGAACCTGGCCCTGGCCAAACTGCAACAAAAAAATAGCTGGCCATTGTGTTGGGCACTTGTAGTCCCAGCTACTCAGGAGGCTGAGGTAAAACAATCGCCTAAGCCCAAGAGCTGGAGGTTGCTGTGAGCTGTGACGCCACAGCACTCTACCAAGGGCGACAAAGTGAGACAGAAAAAAAAAGTATTAAATGTCATCATATGCTTCAAACAAATCTTTTAAGATGATCATGTGATGGATATCTTTTATACTGTTATTGTAGTTTATTGTGTTATTGATTTGTACAGTTGCAACATCCCTGCATCTCAATTAGAATTCCTGCTTGTTGATGGTGTATAATCCTTATGTGTTTATGAATTTGGTTTCGAGCATTTTGTTGAGAATTTTTGCATGTATCTTTGTCAAAGTAATGGTTTTTGGTTTCCTTCCTTCCTTCTGTCCATCTGTCCGTCTTATTTTGTCACCCTCCGTAGAGTACCGTGGTGTCATTGCTCACAGCAACCTCAAACTCTTGGGGGATTGGGCAAGTTCCTTGCCTCAGTTCTTTATTTTTAGTAGAGACGGGGTCTCACTTTTGCTCAGTCTAGTCTCGAACTCAAAGCTCAGGTGATCCACCCGCCTCGGCCTCTCAGAGTGCTAGGATTGCAGGGGTGAGCCACCATGCCTGGCCTTGGTTTTCTTTCTTATAGTGACCTTATTTGTCTGCAGTATGAGGATAACAAGGGCCTTGTAACATGAGTTTTGAAGGGTCTGCCCCTTTCAGTTTTTTGAAAGAGTTTGGAAAGGATTGACATTAATTCTTCTTTAAGTGGTTAATAGAATTCACCTGTGAAGTCGTCCTTGCTCATTATTGCTAATTATTCATGATTTAATCTTGCTGGAGTTTTTTGTATGTTTGTTTTGAGGAATTTATTGTTTCTGATATATCTAATTTGTTATCACATATTTGTTTACAGTAGTGTCTTACTATCTTTTGTATTTCTGTGATTTTGGTTTTAATGTCTTCTCTTCATTTATAATTTCTTTTTCTCTTTCTTTTTTTTTTTTTTTTTTTGAGACAGAGTCTCACTACCTTGTCCTGGGTAGAGTGCTATGGTTTCATAGCTCACAGCAACCCCAAACTCCTGGGCTCAAGCAAGTCACTGGTCTCATCCTCCCAAGTGGCTGGGATTACAGGCGCCTGCTACAACACCCAGCTATTTTTAGAGACAGGGTCTCACTCTTGCTCAGATTGGTCTCAAACTCCTGAGCTCAAGCAATCCACCTCTTTAGGCTCCCCAAAATGCTAGGATTATAGGCATGAGCCACCATGCCCAGCCATTCATTTGTAATTTCTTTCAGTCTTCTCTTTTTATTTTTTCCTTGGTTATTCTAGTGACATATTTTTCAATTTTTTTTTTTTTTTTGTATAGACAGAGTCTCACTTTATCGCCCTCGGTAGAGTGCCTTGGCGTCACACAGCTCACAGCAACCTCCAACTCCTGGGCTTAGGCGATTCTCTTGCCTCAGCCTCCCGAGTAGCTGGGACTACAGGCGCCCACCACAACACCCGGCTATTTCTCTGTTTTGCAGTTTGGCCGAGGCCAGGTTTGAACCCGCCACCTTCGGTATATGGGGCAGGCGCCCTACTCGATGAGCCACAGGCGCTGCCTTTTTTTGTTTTCTTTTAAAAACTAACTTTTAGTTACTTTGATCTTTTCTGTTGTCTTTCTATCCTTTATTTAAGTTTTTAAATCTAACATTTATTACTTATTCATTATGAAAATATTGGGATTATTTGTCCTTTCTTTTTAAGTTCCTTGGGGATTGAAGTTAGGTTTATTTAAAATCTTTCTTTTTCCTCTAAATGTCAAAAACTTATTCCAAACTTATCTTAATGCTGCTTTTATTTCATCCCAGAAGCTTTCATTTGTGGTGTTTCTACTTTTCTTATTCTCAAGCTCAGTTACAATGGTTGTGGACAGGTGTGGCTCCTTCTGGGTCTCGGGGCGTCCTCTCAGTTGTTGGACAGGTCGTTGGATGGGTGGGACTGACCCCTGATTATTTTTGAGAGGGGCTGGAACTGATGTATGTGGCTGCTACAGGATACACAGCTGGGAGAAAAGTCTTCATGTCTGTGTCTGGGTTCACAGCATTTCTCCCTTGAGGTCTTTGAGGTCAGTAGCACTCTCCAGACCCTGGCTGACAGGGACTGAAGCTGGGTAACAGGTCAATTTAAGATTCCCTGTGAGGGTCATGTTAGCAGGTCTGCCTCCGTGGATATAGAAGTGTGTTCCAGACCCTTCTCAGATTGAGAAATACTGGTCTTGGCCACATTCATAACTCAGCAACCTCTAACTCTTGGGCTCAAGTGGTTCTCTTGCCTCAGCCGCCCCAGTAGCTGGGACTATAGGTGCCCGCCACAACACCAAGATCAGTTTACAGTGCCCCTTCAATGTCATCTTTCAGATCAATATTGGTAGTGCCACGTTCAGGAGCACAGATGGCCTGAGTTGCCTTTTGTGGTGAAAGGAGTTTTCCCATACCATGGCTGACAGGTAAACAAGGTGGGTTTTAGGCTGATTCAGTGGCCAGTGATAGGACCAAGATATGTAGGCTTGTCACTTAAGACCCAGGGAGATCTGGGTCTTTCTGTGTATCCTGGCAGACGTTGCTAGTGATAGGACCAAGGTCAAATAGTCTATAGCTACATCTACAGTGGGATGTTATTTGTGTTCTGTTGTCAGGACTATTACTGGCAAGTATGCCACAGGGTAATGGACCTGCTTTCTGGAAATAATATTGATCTTCGTCTCCATCAATTTATCACAAACTCTGATCTGGATCTCAAAATTCCCATAAAGGGGTATGTTTGGATGTGGTTATGACATTATGCTGTGGGGCGGTGGTCTCCCAACTTTTCTGACACCAGGGATTGGTTTCATGGAAGACAATTTTTTTCCTTGGGCCAGGGGCAGGGAGATGGTTTTTGGATTATTAAAGCACATTACATCTTCACTTCAGATCATCCGGCATTAGATTATCATAAGGAGGCACAGCCTATATCCTTCGCGTGCATAGTTTTTTGAAGGGTTTATGCTTTTATAAGAATCTAAGGCCAGGCATGGTGGCTCACGCTGTAATCCCAGCACTTTGGGAGGCCGAGGTGAATGCATTGCCTGAGCTCACAGGTTCAAGACCAGCCTGAGCCAGAGTGAGAACTCATCTCTAAAAATAACTGGGCATTGTGGCAGGTGCCTATAGTCCCAGCTACTTGGTAGACTGAGGCAAGAGAATCGTTTAAGCCCAATGGTTGCTGTGAGCTGTGATGCCATGGTACTCTACCCAGGGCTACAGCTTGAGACTATCTAAAAAAAAAAAAAAAAGAATCTAATGCCACTGCTCATTCAACAGGGGGCAGAACTCAGGCAATGATGTGAGTAATGGGGGCTGGTGTAAATATAGATGAAGCTTTGCTTGCTCACCCACTTCATCTCATGCTGTGCACCTCAGTTCTTTTTTTTTTTTTTTTGAGACAGAGTCTCACCATGTCACCCTCGGTGGAGTGCCGTGGCGTCACAGCTCACAGCAACCTCCAACTCCTGGGCTTAGGCGATTCTCTTGCTTTAGCCTCCCAAGTAGCTACCAGCCACTACAGGCGCCCGCCAAAATGCCCGGCTATTTTTTGGTTGCAGTTGCCATTGTTGTTTAGCAGGCCCGGGCCAGTCTTGAACCCACCAGCTTCAGTGTATGTGGTCAGCGCCCTACTCACTGAGCGATGGGCGCCGAGCCTGCACCTCAGTTCTTAACAGTCTACACAGCATAGGGGATGGGGAGCTGCCCCTGGGGTGGGAGGCAAGAGTGAGAGACCACCTAATGTTCTGTCTTGCTCATGCTGCTCCACTGCCCTGTGTGTTTCACTGTCTGTATTTATTAAAGGGTTTGGTTTTAAGTTCTAGTTCACTGTGAACAACAAGAGCTCATTACAATCATTATCTGTCCTCCTCAGCCTGTATTTATATGGTGGCGTAATTTCATTATAAATGTTTACTTTTTATTTTAACATGTCACACGGTAATTTACAACTTTCATGCCGTTCCTCATTTGGAAACATCAAGCTTTACTTAGCTTCCAAAGGCTGCTTATTACTGCCATGATTTCTGTAAAAATAGCACCCCTTGGCTCGACGCCTGTTGTAGCTTACGCAACTAAGGTGCCAGCCGCATACGTCAGAGCTGGTGGGTTCAAATCTGGCCTGGGCCTGCCAAACAACAATGACAACTATAACCAAAAGAAAAAAAAAATAGCCGGACATTGTGGCGGGTGCCTGTAGTCCCAGCTACTCGGGAGGCTGAGGCAAGAGAATCGCCTAAGCCCAAGAGCTTGTGTCTGGGCTCCCTCAGACTCGGGAGGCTGAGGCAAGAGAATCGCCTAAGCCCAAGAGCTTGTGTCTGGGCTCTTGGGCTGTGAGCTGTGACATCACAACACTCTACTGAGGGCAATAAAGTGCGACTCTGTCTCTAAAACAAACAAACAAACAAAAAGAATAGTGTATATACTCGTGTTCTTGGGTGGCAACTTTCGAACATGACTTGTAGGTGTATATAATATACAGTGTTATCCAAGTCTTCTGTTTCTTTTTTGTCATTCTATCTCTTTCTATTTAATATTGAACGCAGGGTATCAGATTCTTCCACTTTTACTGTACTGTCTGCCTTGGGCTTCAGTTCTGCGGAAGGTTGCTTCACACTCAGGTATCTGGGTGATACAGTAGTAGGTCTCTATGTATTAATACTTATATAGCTTCGTGATTAATGAACCATTTTATCATTGTGAAATAGTCTTTGTTACCCCTCTTGACAGTTTTTCGTGTAATATTTATTTTGCCAATGTGAGATTATTTGACATTGAATTCAATAAATTTTCTTCTTTTACTTTCAGCCCACGTTGTGTTCTTATTTCTAAAGTGGTCTTTTGTGGAAAGTGTAGAGTTAGATCTTGTTCGTTGCATTAATTCCAAAAAAATTTTTTGATTGAATTTATTTACGTAGAAAATAATTAAAAGAGAATAACTAAAAGAGAATGATTCATTATTGCATTTTATTTATTTTTATAAGTCTGCTGGGTATTTTGTTCTTATTTCCTTTTCTGTTTTCCTTTGTATTTTGTTGGTTTTTATAGTGACATGTTTTGATTTTATTTCTCATTTCTTTTGTGTATCTGCTGTTTTTTTAATTTTTATCTTACAAATGCCAGGGGCATTGGGATATTTATCTACTATAGATACTTTCTTTGTGGTTGGCATAGATACTGTGTAAAACATCTGAAAGTTATAAGCAACTATTTTAAGCTGAAAACTTTAATTTCATACAAAGCCCTGCCTTTGTACATCTCCAGTTACATATTTTTGATGGCATACAGTGCATTTTTTTGAATAGTATATTCATAAACAGAAATGTATGGTTAATTAAAGGTTTGTCTTTTCAAGTATACAGCAGAATTGAAAGTATCTTATGTATCATCATTGTGATAATACAGAATAGTGTATGTATGGATATAGTCATCTTTTCTTTCCTTTTTTTACATTTTTTTTTGTAGAGACAGAGTCTCACTTTATCGCCCTCGATAGAGTGCCGTGGCGTCACACAGTTCACAGCAACCTCCAACTCCTGGGCTTAGGCGATTCTCTTGCCTCAGCCTCCCGAGTAGCTGGGACTACAGGCGCCCGCCACAACGCCCGGCTATTTTTCTGTTTTTCAGTTTGGCCGAGGCTGGGTTTAAACCTGCCACCTTTGGTATATGGGGCCAGCGCCCCACTGGATGAACCATAGGCACCGCCCTTATCTTTTCTTTTTTGAGACAGTCTTACTGTCATCTTGGGGAGTGCGCCCTGGTATCATAGCTCATAGCAACCTCAGTCTCTTGGGCTCAAGAGATCCTCTTACCCCAGCTTCCTGAGTACTGGGACTACAGGCACCCGCCACAGTGCCCGGCTGTAATTTTTCTATATTAGTAGATACCGGTCTTGCTCTTGCTCAGGCCAGTCTCCAACTCCTGAGCTCAATTAATCCACCCACCTTGGCCTCCCACAGTGCTAGGATTACAGGCGGGAACCACCAAGCCCAGCCGGATATAATCATCTTTACCACGGAACTTTATATATTTACCTTAACTGTGTAGGTCATATTTTACTTTTCAGTGGGAAGAACTGACTCTTTGGCATTTCATGTAGGGTATGTATTTTGGATATAAATTTATTCAGGTTTTTGTTTGACTTTAGAAATTCTTTATTTTTAATTAATTTAATTTATAATTTTTTTCTCAAGTTTCCTGATTCTATATAATTATTAGTTTTTTATTTTTTATTTTTGTAGAGACAGAGTCTCACTTTGTTGCTGTAGCATGACACAGCTCACAGCAACTTCCAACTCCTGGGCTTAGGTGATTCTCTTGCCTCAGCCTCCCAAGGAGCTGGGACTACAGGCGCCTGCCACATGGTCCGGCTATTTTTTTGTTGCAGTTTGGCTGGGGCTGCGTTTGAACCCGCCACCTTCAGTACATGGGGCCGGCACCTCTCTCGGTATGTGGGGCTGGTGCCCTACTAACTGAGCCACAGGCACCGCCCATAATTATTATTTTTTAAGACATAGTCTCACTCATTCGCCCTAGGGTTGGGTGCAATGGGTCATAGTTCATAGCAACCTCAAACTCCTGGGCTCAAGGGATCGTCTTGCCTCAGACTCCCAAGCTGCCGGGACTACAGTTACCCGCCACAACGCCCAGCTAGTTTTTCTGTGTTTAGAGACAGGGTCTCACTTTTACTTAATCTGATCTTGAACTCTTGAGCTCAAGCAATCTACTCACATTGTCCTTCCAGAGTGCTAGGATTACAGCTGTGAACCACCATACCTGGCCCTTTAACTGACTTTTTTGTTATTGTTGTTGAGACAGTCTCACTTTGTCACCCCGGGTAGAGTGATGTGGTGTCATAGCTCACAGCAACCTCAAACTCTTGGGCTCAAGTGATCCTCTTGCCTGAGCCTCCTGAGTAGCTGGGACTACAGGTGCCAGACACACCGCCCACCTATATATATTTTTCTTTTGTACAGACAGAGTCTCACTTTTTCGCCCTCGGTAGAGTGCCATGGCATCACACAGCTCACAACAGCCTCCAACTCCTGGGCTTAGCCGATTCTCTTTGCCTCAGCCTCCCGAGTAGCTGGGACTATAGGCGCCCGCCACAATGCCTGGCTATTTTTTTTGTTGCAGTTTGATCGGAGCCGGGTTTGAACCCGCCATCCTCGGAATATGGGGCTGGTGCCCTACCCACTGAGCCACAGGCACCGCCCCTATCACACTGATCTTGAACTTGTGAGCTCAGGCAATCCATCTGCCTCAGCCTCCCAGACTGCTAGGATTATAGGCATGAGTTATTGTGCACAGCCCTTTAACTGATTTTTAAAGAACAGCTTTTCCAGAAATAATCTTCTTGGTTGATACTTGTCATTTTAGCAGCATTTTGAATATATCATCCTATACCTTTCTGGCCTGCAAGGGTACTGCTTAAATACCTGTTGATCATCGTATAGGATTGCCCAGGTACATCACCTGCCACATTTTTGTTGCTGATTTCGAGATACTCTTGGTTTAAGTCTTTGGTAATGATGTGTTTGGTTTTGGGTCTCCTTGTGTTGTTCCTAGTTAGAGTAGGTCAACCTTCCTTAAATTTGATGCCATTTTCCTCCTCACATTTAGAAAGTTCTCACGCATTATTTCTTCACGTCAACTCTCAGTCTGTTTTTCTCCCCTCTGGCATGATAGAACTCCCATCACAGTTGTATTGGCACACTTGATGGCTCTAAGTCCAGTAGCCTCTCTTCACCTTTGTCCTTTTGGTTTGTTTGTCTTACTCTTTTGACTGTAATTTCAAATGACCTGTTATCAAGCTCATATTTTGTAAGCGTTGTTTTCCTCCTTTAGTTTGTCTTCCAATTTGGTGGATTTAGTATCTTTAAGATTTAAGATATTTTAAGTTCTTTCAAAAATACTTAATACTCAGCCCCAGCCAAACTGCAACCAAAAAACAGTCAGGCGTTGTGGCGGGCACCTGTAGTCCCAGCTACTTGGGAGGCTGAGGCAAGAGAATTGCTTAAGCCCAAGAGTTTGAGGTTGCTGTGAGCTGTGACATCATGCCACTCTACAGAGGGCGACATAATGAAAAAAAATAATACCTCATGCTGAGGCTGGGGGTGGTGACTCACGCCTGTAATCCTACCACTTTGGGAGGCTGAGGTGCATGGATTATCTGAGCTCAGGAGTTGCAGACCAGCCTGAGCCAGAGTGAGATCTCCCCCCTCTAAAAATAGCTGGGCTTTGTGGCAGCACCTGTAGTCCCAACTACTCAGGAGGGTGAGGCAAGAGGATCTCTTTGAGACTTGGTGCCTGTAGCTCAGCAGCTAGGGCACCAGCCACATAAACCAAGGCTGGTGGTTTCAAACCCAGCCCAGGCCTGCCAAACAAAGTTGTCATTACAACTACAACCAAAAAATAGCTGGGCATTGTGGAGGGTGCCTGCAGTCCCAGCTACTTGGGAGGCTGAGGCAAAAGAATCACTTAAGCCCAAGAGTTTGAAGTTGCTGTGAGTTGTGATGCCATGGAACTCTACCGAGGGCAACATAGTAAGACTTTGTCTCAAAAAAAAAAAAAAGATCTTTTAAACCCAGTAGTTTGAGGTTGCTGTGAGGTATGATGCCACGGCACCCTACTAAGGGCAACAAAGTGAGACTCTGTCTCAAAAATAATAATAATGCTAAAATAAATACTTCATACTTCTTTGGACCACTTGAACATATATATTTTTTGTCCTTTTATTAGACTATATAGCTTGGTTTCTTTGATGTCTTGTAATCTTTGTTGAGATTTTTTTTTTGAGACAGAGCTTCAAGCTGTCTTCCTTAGTAGAGTGCTGTGGCATCACAGCTCACAGCTCCAGCTCTGGGGCTCAAGCGATTCTCCTGCCTCCACCTCCCAAGTAGTCGGGACTACAGGCGCCCACCACAACGCCTGGCTATTTTTTCTTTTGGTTGCAGCCATCATTGTTGTTTGGCGGGCCCGGGCTGGATTCGAACACGCCAGCTCAGGTGTATGTGGCTGGCACCTTAGCCGCTTGAGCCACAGGCACCAAGCCAAGATTTTTGTCATTTTAAAACAGCTACCTATTTCATCCTTTAGCGCATGATTTTATGCAGGGAAAAATTAGACCTATGTAGCCACACTAGATATTCTGGGCACTTCTCCAAATTGTTGGAAGGATGTGTTTTTTATAGAGTACTATGTATTTTTTTTTTTTTATTAGAAAGGTTTGGGACAGGCACAGTGCCTCATGCCTGTAATCCTAGCACTCTGGGAGGCCAAGGCGGGTGGAATGCCTGAGACCACAAGTTGGAGACCAGCCTGAGCCAGGTGAGACCTTGTCTCTAAAAAACAGCTGCGTGTTGTGGTCCCAGCTATTTGGAAGGCTGAGGCAAGAGAATTGCTTCAGCCTGCGAGTTTGAGGTTTCTGTGAGCTATGATGCCACAGCACTTTACCAAGAACGACAAAGTAAACCTCTGTGTAAAAAAAAGGGTGGAGGGGGGGTTCGGCGCCGGCCCCCAGAGCTGGCAGGTTCGAACTGGGCCCAGGCCTGCCAAACAACAATGACAAGTATAACAAGAAAATAGCCGGGCGTTGTGGTGGGTACCTGTCATCCCAGCTACTTGGGAGGCTGAGGCAAGAGAATCACTTAAGCCCAAGAGTTTGAGGTTGCTGTGAGCTGTGACAGCACGGCACTCTACTGAGGATGACAAAGTGAGACTCTGTCTCAAGAAAAAAAAAAAAAAGAAAGGTTTGCCTGTTTCTTCATAAAATCCTGTAATCTGAGTTGGACATGGTAATCCTATAATCCCAGCACTCTGGGAGGCCAAGGCAGGTAAGTGGATCAACTGAGCTTAGGAGTTCAAGGCCAGCCTAAGCAAATCGAGACCCTATCTCTACTAAAAATAAAAAAAAAAAAACTAGCTGAGCCTTGTTGTGGGTGCCTATTGTCCTAGCCACAAGGCAAGGGGATCACTTGAGCCTAAGACTTTAAGGTTGCTGGGAGCTATCACTACCAGGGCACTCTACTCTGGATGACTGAGTGAGACTCTGTCTCAATTAAAAAAAACTTTAGGGCGATGCCCGTGGCTCAGTGAGTAGGGTACTGGCCCCATATACCGAAGGGTAGCAGGTTCCAACCTGGCCCTGGCCAAACTGCAAAAAAATAGCCGGGCATTGTGGCGGGTGCCTGTAGTCTCAGCTACTCAGGAGGCTGAGGCAAGAGAATCACCTAAACGCAAGAGCTGGAGGTTGCTGTGAGCTGTGATGTCACAGCACTCTACTGAGGGCAATAAAGTGAAACTCTTGTCTCTTAAAAAATAAAAAAAAAAAATTTAAAGCCCTTAATCTTTTCCTTCCATGATAAATTATATATGTTCTGCAGTCTTTCAGATTTGTTGTAATAGTTACTAATCTTTGTGCTCGCTAGACTCAACATGTGATTTAAAATATATGTACATTTCTTTTCAGCACTACATACTAAAGGAAGCAATAACCAGTCTTTGGAAAGCCCCAGAGAAATTCAGGACATTGGATATAGGATTGGATTAAGTGTTCAGTCAAATATTTCTGAAGACCAGAGATTTATAATTGAAGAGAATATATTTAAATGTGATCAATTCGATGCATCCATTATAAAAAGTTTCATATTCTTCCACCAACAAATAATGCCATTTTGTACCAAAATTTATAACTGTGATCAGTATGATAAGGTGTTTACCCAATCGTCATTGCTTAATCAATATCAAGGAATAGATAATTGGGGAAAACATTACATATCTGATAAGACTTTAATGTCTTTTATCCAAGACTCTTCCCTAAATAATTACCAAGATATTTATTTTGGTGAGAAAAATTATCAATGCAATGAACCTGAAAAAACCTTGAACCAAGACTCTTGCTTAAGAAAATATCAGAAATCTCAATATCCAGACTTTCCTTACAAATGCACAAAATGTGAAAAAGTCCTTAATCAAGGTTTAAAGTTTATTAGCAGTGAGACTATCCACATTCCAGAGTATTTTTACAAATGTAATGAATGTATAGAAGCTTTCACCCCATCAGGGAAACATTTTCAAAATCAGGGAATTCATCTTAGAGAAAATTCACACAGATGTAATAAATGTCAGGAAGTTTTTGTTCAGTCATCCAATCAAAGAAAACATAGCATAATCCATACTGAAAAAACCTTTTGCAAATGTAAAGAACATGGTGAAACCTTTAACAAGAGTTCACAAATTCAGCAACATCAGAAACTTGATACTGGAGAAAAACCTTACAATTCTAAAAGAGGTAGTAAATTCTGTACTTGCTCCTCAAATCTTACTGTGCATCAAAGAATTCATCTTAGAGAGAAACGCTACAAATGTAAAGAAGGTGGCAAAGCCTTTAATAACAGTTCAAGTCGTACTCAACATCAGAGAGCTCGTACTGGGAAAAAAGCATACAAATGTAAAGAATGTGGCAAAGCCTTTAACTGTAGTTCCAATCGAATTCAACGTCGGAGAATTTATACTGTAGCAAAACCCCACAAATGTGAACAATGTGGCATATCCTTTGCTCAGTTAGGGGGCCTTAAACAACATCAACAAATTCATACTGGAGTGAAACCCTACAAGTGTGAGGAATGTGGCACATCCTTTACTAGATTTTCAATCCTTAGACAACATCACAGAATTCATACTGGAGAAAAACCCTACAAATGTGAAGATTGTGGCAAAGCCTTTATCTGTAGTTCCAGCCTTACTCAACATCAGAGAATTCATACTGGAGTGAAACCCTACAAATGTAAAGAATGTGGGAAGACATTTAACCGTAGTTCCCACCTTACTCAACATCAGAGAATTCATAGTGGAGTGAAGCCCTACCAATGTAAAGAATGTGGCAAAGCCTTTTACTGTAGTTCACACCTTACTCGACATCAGAGAATTCACACCGGAGAAAAACCCTACAGTTGTAAAGAATGTGGTAAATCCTTTAACCAGTCTTCAAGCCTTAGAGAACATGAGAGAATTCATACAAAAAAGAAGCCCTACAAATGTAAAGACTATAGCAAAATCTTTTACCGTGGTTCACAACTCACTCAACATCAGAGAATTCACACTACAGAAACTCTCTAGATGTAATATATGTCAAAAGAGTTTTGATAAATCACCATGCAGTTCATAGGAAAATACACTTTACTGTTGTAATAAATGTGGGGCCATATACATGTGTATAATCAAAACATGAGTCTGTGTGCATCAAGGGATTCACATAAGTAAAATCTAAAGCATACTTTGTAATTTTAAACTAACCCAGAGTATTTGCCATAGGCTGTAATGGGAAGTAAAAGCAATTAGATAATTTATTTGGCTATATTTTTCTTTTCTTTTCTATTTTTTTTTTGAGACAGAGCCTCAAATTATTTCCCTATGTAGAGTGCTGTGGTGTCACAGCTCACAGCAACCTCCGACTCCTGGGCTTAAGCAACTCTCTTGCCTCAGCCTCCCAAGTAGCTGGGACTACAGGCCCCTGCCACAACGCCTGGCTATTTTTTGGTCATAGTTGTCATTGTTGTTTGACAGGCCTGGGCCGGATTCAAATCCGCCAGCTCTGGTGTATGGCTGGTGCTTTAGCTGCTTGAGCTACAGGCGCTGCATGCACCACCCTTGGCTGTATTTTTCAAAAGAGCAAGAACATTGATTTATGGACAGGTAAAATTATATTCAGTGGGCATATTGTATTGATAGTTTTTGAAATTTTTCAAAAGCATCTATCATTGTGATGTAGTTCAGTTCTCAAATTACATGATGCTATACTTTAACTGTATAGTGTTTATAGGAAAATGCGTCATCTCCTGTTTCTCCATAGGAGGTATGAGAGGCCATTCAGTATTAGGTAAGTGTAATGCCGATTTTTTTCTTGAAAGTTTAATGGCAAATGTAAAATACATTAATGAAATTCAAAGAAACATGATTATGTGCTTTAATTATAAAATAATGATGCATGTAAGCATACCGTATGTATTCAGGGCATTTTTCTGTGTTAAAGTAAGAGAGAAACATTTTGAATTTTCAATGTCAATTGTTTTATGAATTGCTCCTTATTACCAAAAACCAAAAAAACAAAAGAACAAAAAAAAAACACCAGCCAGTTAGTTAACATACTGGTGTATCTTTATAGTAGAATGAAATAGAATGTTGAATATTATTTGATGTGATAGGGAACAGAAATATTGAATATTTTGATATGACAGAAATAAATATATCTTTAAAGATATCAGAGGCAAGGGAAGATAACTCCTGTTGGACAGGTTGTATATGTAATTCAAATCAATGTGCACTAAATAATTAGCCTTACTCTTTAAAGTGAGCATAATTTTAAGATGACTGTATTAGATCAAAAAAACCCACAAAACTTCTTGGCTGCTTGTAGCTAGAGAGCA
>CAUYRH010121306.1:0-21715 GCA_963574655.1 Perodicticus potto | reverse complement strand
GCGGGCGCCTGTAGTCCCAGCTACTTGGGAGGCAGAGGCAAGAGACTCGCTTGAGCCCAGGAATTGGAGGTTGCTGTGAGCTGTGATGCCACAGCACTCTATCCAGGGTGACAGCTTGAGGCTCTGTCTCAAAAAAAAACAAAATTCAATGAGAGAAAGAATCGCCTTTTTACCAAATACAACTCTGACAATTCAATATCTATAAGGAAAAGAATGAAGATGGACTCCTTCCTCACATTATATACAAAAACTAAGTCAAAATAGATCAAAAACCTAAATGTTAGAGCTAAAACAATAAAACTCTTAAAAGAAAATAAAAGTGTAAATTTCACTACTTTAGATTAGGCAAATTTCTTAGAATACCTAAAATACAATCAACCAAATTAAAAACAGATAAACTGGACTTCATGAAAGTTTAAAATTTCTGTGGTTTTTTTTAAAGTATAAGGAGGAATTTTTTTTTTTAAAAAAAGGCTTTTCAGAGCTACAAATAACATTATAAAAGCAGAGCACTATGTAGGTTTTACTTGCGCATGAAAGCTTCATCGATGTTATTCATCTAATAAATGCATCCCATTCTCATTGTTATCATTATGACTTTAAGGTTACTATACCTTTATTTCAAATTATAGTAGGATAAATTTTAAACACCAAACTCTTGGCTCACAAGAACGACACCTTCATTTTTTTTCTTTTTTTGAGACAGTTTCACTTTGTTGCCCTTGGCAGAGTGCCGTGGCCTCACAGCTCACAGCAACCTCCAACTCGTGGGCTTAGGTGATTCTCTTGCCTCAGTCTCCTGGTAGCTGGAGCTGTAGGTGCCTGCCACAACACCCGGCTATTTTTTGTTGCAGTTTGTCTGGGGCGGGGTTTGAACTTACCATCCTTGGTATATGGGGCTGGCACCCTATCCACTGAGCCACAGGTGCCGCCCAAGAACATCATCTTCAAAAGGAGCCATTTCTACTTAGCTTCTGGTGGCATTATTCCAAGCTAGTTTTTCTCACCAATTAAAAAAACCTTCAAAACGTTCACTTTTTAACACATAATCTTTCCATCAAAAAAATGGGGCTACTTTTTCCCCTAACAACTACATACATAGATAACAGCAAGAAAGACGGAAAAAAGGCAGCCATTAAAATAAACGGATCAATTGTATAGAAGAAGTATTTGGCTCGTGGCAATTGAGAAATGGCAACTAAGGTACGTTAATAGCCAGATGCTTAAGTCATTATTGAATAATTTAAGAGAAAGCAGCCAGTCCAATATGACCAAGTGGGAACATATAATTCTCACTATACCTTCATTCTTTACAAATAATTGTAAGATAACTGGAAATCTAAGTTATATCTAGATTCCCATGTTCAACAATTTTTACTGGGTTTAATACAGCAGTCATTTCCTCTGACTTCTTTATGGGTTCTTTCTTATTAATCTAAGTGTATTCTAAGCATAAAATACTTTTAAGTAAGAAGACTTTTCTCAACTACATTTGAAAATGGTTGAATGAAAAGATTAGCCATTTGTTTTGCTTAGAAAGAGACAAACTGAATGCACACATTTCTCAATGGAAACAGCTCAACTTTCTTCTTTCCACCACCTCTGCCACATGTGATCTCTCAAACTTTTCAAATGTGTTCTCCATGGCTTTGCTAAGGATAAAATCAGATAGCAAATAATTGAGCTTAAGGATACTTGGGGTTAAAAATGCAAGAAAATGTTAACACGCAAAGCAACAGTCCAAATACTCAACACACGTTAATGAATTATTACATATGAGGTTTTCATTCATGAGCCAGGCTCTGAGAACATCAAATTATCATACAAATGGTCTTGAGACTCTGGGTACTTTTACAGTTGTAAATAATTTTTTATAACAAATTATTTTAACCAAACCATATCTTGAAAATTGTTTACAGAAAACTCAGGGAATAAAGTAAATTGTTCATTGTGGAAGGCCTTAAAATACATTAGTATATTATAGTAGAATTAATTATATTATATTATTATATATAGTATAGTATATTATTATATTATATAGTATATAATATACTATATATTACAATATATTATAATATACAATATATTATATTATTATAGTATAGTATAGTATAGTATATAGTATATATAACATAATATATTATATATATATTATTATATATATTAATTATATTATATATATTATTATATATTATATATTATTATATATTATTATATTATAGTAGTATTAATATTATTATATTATAGTAGAAAATACAAGGGTAGAAAAGACTAATGCAGTATTAAATTCAAACCTATAGCTCCTGCAGCAAGTTAAAACATGGTTTCAGAAACTAAACCCAGCATTTGCTGTAACCACAGAAAAAGTTTAAATAAAATTTGCTCGGTGAGCAAAGGTGCCTGTGGCTCAAGTGGCTAAGACACCAGCCACATACACTTGAGCTGGCGGGTTTGAATCCAGCCCAGACCCGCCAAACAACAGTGATGGCTGCAACCAAAAAAATAGCCGGGCGTGTGGCGGGCGCCTGTAGTCCCAGCTACTTTGGAGGTGGACCAGGAGCTGGAGGTTGCTGTGAGGTGTAATGCCATGGCACTCTACTGAGGGCAACAGCTTGAGGCTCTGTCTCAAAAAAAAAAAATTGCCACAAAAGCTCTTAAATCATGCTTGATATAGACAGGTAGGAAAATGTAATAACCAGGATATATGACATTTTTTTTTTTAATCTACAACTCCTGTTTGCTTTGCTGAGAGTGTAGTTTCAAAATTCTGTTACCTTCTTTAGCTTCAGAATCAGATTCTTCAGCATTTTTGAGCCACTCTTCAAACGTTTTCATTTGTTCAAGGAAGACACTTCTCCCTTTTGCAGTATGTGCATCCTTATACCACTTCAGAATGGGCTATTCACTCAGGACTCGAGCTTTATAAAAAAAATACCACTATTTTCTGGAAGGCTCTCATAAAATGAAGTTCTCATAGCCGATACTCCTGACTCTACTGAGCAGTAACAGCATCAAGTAGAGGGCTGTATTCAAGTGCCTGGTAGCTTGCCCTGCTACAAGCTCCTCTTTTTCCTTCCACTCCATTGTATTCATTACACTTGACCAGATTATTCCAATGACAACCAGTTCTGGGATTTTTTTTTTTTAAATCTCGTCCTTGACAAATAAAACTGTCTGTAAATGGATCACCATAGGACATATGCTCTTGAAGTTCCTTCTAGAGCTCCCTACCAGCTCCTACAGTTTGCTGATTCTGATCACATCCTGAAAGCTCTTTCAAGCCTGCCTCGGTAAAATACTTTGTCAAGTGTTCCATGCTTTGCTCACTGGTAGGAAAAGAATTCCACCAGTGTGTTATCCATGCTGACTTTCTGAAAACTCGCAGCTAATGCATTTTCTTTTTTCATTTAGTCATGATTTAAAGAGCATTAAAGCAAAAGCTAGTGAAATCCCTTCATTAACCAAATTCTCATTATGAAAACTATTAAGAATGGATACATAAAATATTCCTTTAACCAAAAGAATAACAGTCAAGACAATCAACTTCTCCCTTTCCAACTCTGAAAAATCCTGAAGAACAGCAGTAGGTTTTTCACTTCTTCTCCAAAACCTTTCTCCAAGTATCTGCAGCACCTGATTAACTTGTTAAAAACATGAACAGGCTGGGTGCGGTAGCTCACACCTGTAATCCCAGCACTATGGTAGGCTGAGGCAGGATTCACTGAATGCAGGAGCTGTAAGCTTGCAGGGAGCTATGATCGTGCCACTGCACTTCACCCAGGGCAACAGAGGTAGACTATGGCAAAAAAATTAAATTAAATTAAAAATTAAGATTAAAGAAAAATCATTTGGATTTTGTTTTCTTTGTGAACAGCTGAATGAGCCACCATGCAGTCATCGTCAGTTTAACTACTGGCAGGTATCCTACAGGTTTTATATTGGATTACTTGTGGTTTGACAGTTTACAGAATGATAATCTCATCATCATCCCTCTAAGGTATCAACGTATTTAGTGAATATGACATTTCTAGACATTTACAGTTTTTACTGATTGTTTTGTCTTTGCTTTGCTTTTTAAGGAATTAAAGGCTGAATTCCATAAAGGAACGCACAACTTGTTTAATCCTAAGTGTAAGATAGCTAATGCCTCAAAATATCATATTAAGGACAAGTAAATACACTTATCTTAAAGGATAAATTAATGAAAATTAAATGCCTTGTTAGGTTATTCTGACAACAAAAGTTAGACACTGAACACTTATGTCAGCTTTAATGGGATTTGTGTTGCTTCAATATCATGAGGAGTAAATTTTAGGGCTTGTGAATACAAAAACTTCCTGTTGAAATTAATGGTGTTTATATATTTGTGAGAATTTAAGCCTATCCAGGAATTTTTCAGTAACAAATTATCCTGGACAGGCAAGGTGATATTTGACTTAAATTCCTAGCTTTCACAAATACTAATGCTTAAAATGAAGCTAAAACTAGCACCTAATGAAATGTGAGTCAGTCAATCTAAAGAAAAAATAGTAAGTAAATAACACTCAGGTAAATTTAGATAGGCCACTAATCATAAAACAAGGAAGGACTGTCACTTGGGAAACGGAAAGGGATTCCATAACCCAGCCTCACACCAGATTGCCAAACTGAAGAGTATCTAGGGACAGTGGGTCAAGTCCGATAATGTGAGCTGCACTACAGCCCAGGGTTTACTTAGTCTATCCTTTCCCTCAACTCCTACTATCATGCAGGATCCATGGCAAGGAATCGGGATTTGATTGTAACGGCAATGCAATGAGTCTGGAGACTTTTAAGCAAGGGATCTGTAAGATCTGATTTGTTTTAAGGATCAAACATGCTGATGAAAGTGAAAGGGCTCAATAAACACTCGTAAGGGTGTTCCAACCTTTTTTGCCACACATTGGAAGAATAAGAGTTGTCTTGGACACAGTAAATATGCAAACACTCAGGAAAGCTGATTAGCAAAAAAAGGTCCATGCATAATTATTGTGATATCTACCACCATAGATAAGCAAAAAAACATCCTTACGAAGTCTGCATGAGGCCCATGGGCTGCAGGTAGGACACCCTTGCACAAAAGCCTTATACCATCATATTTCATTACATCCATAGAGGGCAAAATGAAAGAGAGGGAAGAAAATAATGCAAACTATGCAAATTAAAATCCAAGTAACACAGGCCCATTCTAAATCATATGGCCAGGAGTCATCTCCCAGGCTTCCCTCCTTCAGGGAGATGATGAAAACTTGGGGACGAGCAGGTTTGGTGAATAAGAATCAGGATTTCAGTTTCCAACATAGTAAGTTTCGGATTCCCATAGCACCTCAGAGAGAGTGGGAAAAGTTAAGAAAGCAGTTGGATATACAAGCCTCTCTGGACCTAAATGGAGAAAATAGGAATGGAAATATGAACTTAAGATCCATCAAAATACAGAGCATTTATTAATAGCAATACAAGCTAACCTTTATAGCATGCTTACTACACTTCAGTCACTATTTTAAATGCTTTACATGTATAAACTCATTTGGTCCTCACCACAACCTTACGAGGTAAGGTACTGCATTTACTTTACAAATGAAGAAACTGGGGCATAAAGAGATTAAGTATCTATGCCTAAAGACACATAGCAATTAAGCACAGAGCCAGATTTCATGTCAACCTCGCACAGGGGCCACACTAATCTTCTCTGTATCATTCCAATTTTAGTATATGTGCTGCTAAAGCGAGCACCAGAGCCAGTTTTTAAACTTAGACAATCTGACACTGGAACTCTTTAAAGCCATGGAACCACTTGGGAAGTGAGTACTCAGACAGGATTGCAGATACAGTATTTTGAATTCAAACAATTTCCTGAGTCCTGAGAATCAAATGCCTGGCATGGTTTCAGGCTCTGCAGATACAAAAAAAAATAAGACACAGTGCCTTCAAGAAGCCCAGTCTAATAACTAGTAGTTGAGAGCCACTATTTACTAAACATTCATGTGCCACCCTAGCTAAGCTATTTGACATATTTTACTAACAGTCCTATGAGACAGATGTTATTATCACCACTTTAGAAAAAAGGAAACTGAGGGTGAGAGAGATGAAATACTTAACCTAAGTCACTTAGCTAGTAAGTGACAGAACAAGAATTCAATTCAGGTCCACCTTACTGTAAAATCTGGTCTTTTCTAAGGAAATTCTATCACATGCTACAACATGTATTCATACAGATGAACATTATGCTAAGTGAAATAAGCCAGTCACAAAAAGACAAACACTATATGATTCCACTTATATGAGGTTCTCTACACTAGTCAAACTCACAGGAACAGAAAGTAGAAGGGTGGTTACCAAGAGCTGGGGGAGGGAGACAAGTGGAGTCGTTCAATGGGTAGAGAGTTTTGTACTCTCAAGTCGAAAAAGTTCTGAAAATCTGTTTCACAACAATGTAGCATATACTTTTCACTACTGAACTGTACAATTATAAATAGTTAAGATGGTAAATTTTCTGTCACTTTTTTTTTTTTTTTTGTAGAGACAGGAGTCTCACTTTATCGCCCTTGGTAGAGTGCTGGGGTGTCACACTGCTCACAGCAACCTCCAACTCCTGGGCTTAGGCGATTCTCTTACCTCAGCCTCCCGAGTAGCTGGGACTACAGGCACCCGCCACAACGCCCGGCTATTTTTTTGTTGCAGTTTGGCCGGGGCCGGGTTTGAACCTGCCACCCTCCGTATATGGGGCCAGCGCCTACCCACTGAGCCATAGGTGCCGCCATCTGTCACTTTTTATTAACTTCAATTAAATTTTATTTATGTATTTGAGACAAGAGTCTCACTCTGTATCCCTGGGCGTCATAGCTCACAGCAACCTTAATCTCTTGAACTCGAAAGATCCTCTTTCCTCAGCCTTCAGAGTAGCTGGGACTACAGGTGCCCAGCACAACAAACACCCAGTTAGTTTTTCTATTTTTAGCAGAGAATGGGTCTGGCTCAGGTTGGTCTCAAACTCCTGAGCTCAAGCAATCTGACCACCTCACCATCCCAAAGTGCTAGGATTATAGGCATGAGCCACCGCACCTGGCCTATAAATAAATTTTTTAAAAATCTGGTCTTTTGGGCGGCGCCTGTGGCTCAGTGGGTGGGGCGCAGGCCCCATACACTGAGGGTGGCGGGTTCGAGCCCGGCCCTGGCCAAACTGCAACAACAACCAAAAAAAAAATAGCCAGGTGTTCTAGTGGGTGCCTATAGCCCAGCTATTTGGGAGGCTGAGGCAAGAGAATCACTTAAGCCCAGGGAGGTTGCTGTAAGCTGTGACGCCACCGCACTCTACCGAGGGGGATAAAGTAAGACTCTATCTCTAAAAAGAAAACCAAAATCTGGTCTTTTCCTACTATACCACATACCATAATGGATGCGCTTACTATATTATGAAAATATGGGTGAGCAAATAATGTATTCTGCAGAGTGGGAAAGGAAGGGCTTGGCAAAAATAGATGTGAGAAAGTTACTAAGGAAAACTTGAAAAATGAAGTTTCCCACTTTATCCTCACTATAGCTCTGGGCAAGGGTTCCTATCTCAACCTCCGAAATAACTCTTACACCTGTATACAATTATCATTACCACATTAACTTGCCTTAACGAGGCTCGAGAATATTCTAACAGTCTTCGACTTGGTGAGCTTTTTTAGGCTCTTCCCATTCTAAGTCACTCACCACTAGGAAAAAAAATGCCTCATTCATCATGGTAAAGAACTTCTGTAGCTCCTTACTGCTCTCAGAACACAGATGAACAGGATGGGTATTTGTTTAGGAACCTATCACTTAGCCTTTCTGAGCTTTAGTTTCTTCATCTGTTAAGAGATGAGTCCTAACATTTAATTCAAAGGATTAAGGATTAAAGACACTGTATACCTTGCACCATCCAAAGTATGTGCTCACTAAAGGTTAATAAGTCCCCTTTCTGCCTGCCCCTACACGCCCAGCTCAGTAAGATATTTTGGGTTAAAGAAGGAAAAGGCAAGTATTTCCAGGATCTTAAGGTAGATGGAGAAGAACACAAGCAGAAAAAAGGTTGCTCATCTATGGCTGTCTCACACCCAGGGAAATATTGCACACTCAGAATTGCTCCTTCATCTGCAAACTTCCATATACACAGACCACCTAGCCTTTATTTTATTCTATCCTTTCAGTTATTTGAGTAATATCCAAATGATTCAAAGTTAAATTTAAATATAAAGTTGTGCCACAAAAAGTCTTACTCCCATTCTCTCCTCCATTTGCCCAATTTCCACCCCTCTCACCAACCACTTCATTAGTTTCTTATGTGATGCAAAAGCTACCTTCAGATAAAGCTAATGCTTTACAGATGTGTTTGCAAGGTTTAGAGAGGGTCAGGTTGAAGGTGAAAAGATTAGGTCTTCCCCCGTTCTGCTTTACCCTAAAGTAGTATCCTTCCCTCATTCAACAAAAAATATTAACCATATATTAAGCACCTATTATAAGTTAGATACTGACTATAACAGTAGTATTAACTGATTACTCTTCAGCCTTTACCAGAAATGCATTCATGCTTTACACAACTGTCCCTTTTGATCTTCACAATAACCTTAAAAACTAGGTTATTCTCCGTCTGACAAGTGAGGAAAATGAGGCGCAGAAAGGTAACTTGCCAAAGCAAGAGAGGGAGCAGGGCTTTGAACCCAGGCCTGACGCCAGAGTCATCACGCTCAACCGTGACGCTCTACAATGGCAAAACAGATACAGCCTCTGCGCCCGCTGGCGCTCAGGCTAATGTGAGGGACAGGTGAGAAAAAAACGCAAACAACAAAGAAAAATGGGATTAAAGACTAAAAAAGTAATGAGAACGAAACGAGTTCGAGACTGTGACAGAATAAAGGGAACCTACTTTTTAGAAAGGGGGTCGGGGAGTGTTAAGGAAAGGCCTGAGAAAACGACATTCATGACACGCTTGGGAACCGTTTGGGGCTGCAATGATGACACCTCCCCACCCCGCTCCCCATTCATACGGGAGACACTCGGGGCCCGCAGAGGCTAAAGCAAACTCGCCAGGGTCTCCCAGACGTGTGTGTAGACGTGGCGCAGGGAAGGGAGGATCCAGAAATGGGCCCAGGGCTCGTACACGCCGCCCATGCCCACAGCTGCCTAGCCCCGCTTGGCCCGTGACCGAGGGTCCCCAGCCGACTGCTACCCACGGCCTCGCCGCAGCTGACAATGTCCGGAGAGCTCACAAGGAGGCCCTGCGACAGTCAAACGGGGTCTGGCTCGTCGCGTAGCGGCCTGGAGAGGCCTCTCCCCCGGCCCCTCGCCAGCTCCCGCCTGGTCCGCCCCGCCCCTCCGGGCCGGCCTCGTACCTGCACCGCCCGGTTCAGGCCCCGGCCAGTCAGCTGGCCCTGCCGCAGCTGCAGCAAGATGTTACCGGGCCGCGGCCGGCCGCCCCATCCGCCCCAAGCCGCTACCGTTGCTGCCGACCGTCTCCTTCGACTGGCTTCAGACCCAGCTGCCGCCGGCGCCGCCGCCATGTCTCCTCGTCCAACAAACAGGAAGCAAGCGGCCCCGGGGCCGCGGAGATTTCTACGGGGCGGCGGAGGGGTCGCTGCAGCGCCACCAGCGGGCCGACGGTGGAGGCGCAAGCCGCGTGGCAGGGCTGTGCGGAGGCTGCTGGGAAATGTAGTCCTGCTCTGAGACAGGGTAGGTAGGTACCGAAGAGGCGCCGCGTTTCTGCGCTGCTCGTTTTTCCCGCTCCTAGGTCCAGCGTTTGGCGGAGGCTCCTGAGTTCTAAGACCAGTCCCTGCGTGCACATTCTCTTATTTCCCGCTCATTTGGAGAGGATACAGCCAACTATCCAGGAATCCGGCCCTCGAGTCTCATTCCTGCATGCTTCTCTGCTGCACCTGACTCACCACGGACCTCCATCCTCTACACCTCAGTTTCCTCTGCTCATTCAATCTATAGTTCCTGGGAGCCTGATCAGTCAACCAGTAGTTGCTAGGTTCCTGCTCTGCGCCCAGCACCGAAGAGTCGTTAGGGAGTGACGAAGAGATCACAGTAGTGAGCGGAAAGGCCCACGACTTTGTTATCATGAGATGTAGGTTACAGCAAATCGGTACACACTGCACTCCAGGGCAACAAAGGGAGACCCTGTCTTTCTAAAAAATGTAATAAAGGGAGACTCCTGTGGCTCAGTGAGTAGGGCGCCGGCCCCATATACCGAAGGTGGCGGGTTCAAACCCGGCCTTGGCCAAACTGCAAAATAAAAAAAATAAAAAGCGGGAGGCGCCTGTGGCTCATCTAGTAGGGCGCCGACCCCATATACCGAAGATGGTGGGTTCAAACCCGCCCTCAGCCGCACTGCAAAACAGAAAAATAGCTGGGCGTTGTGGCTGGCGCCTGTGGTCCCAGGTACTTGGGAGGCTGAGGCAAGAGAATCGCCTAAGCCCAGGACTTGGAGGTTGTTGTGAGCTGTGTGACGCCACGGCACTCTACCGAGGGCGATAGAGTGAGATTCTGTCTCTACAAATAAATAAATAAATAAAATAATTAACTCTTCTGCAACAACTAAGCATTCCATCTTGCTCAGTACCATCTTTTGGCAAGTGAGAGAACCCTGAGACCCCGGGAGGTAAAATGAAAGCAGATTGCTGCTGGATCTTCTGATTTAAAAAAAAAATGCCAAAAATCTCCTTTGTTATGTGAAATTTCCTCAGTAGCTCAGTGGTTAGGGTGCCAGCCACATGCACCCATGGCTGGCGGGTTCGAACCCGGCCCGGACCTGCTAAACAACAATGACAACAACAACAACCAAATAGCCAGGCGTTGTGCCAGGCGCCTGTATTCCCAGCTACTTGGGAGGCTGAGACCAAGAATCACTTTAGCCCAAGAGTTTGAGGTTGCTGTGAGCTGTGACCACACAGCCCTCTACCCACGGCAAAGTAGTGAGACTCTGTCTCGAAAAAAAAAGCAAACCAAACCACAACAAAACAAAACAAACCTAAAATGAATCTCAGATATATTAAAAGTTGGCTCAGCGCCTGTGGCTCAACGGGCTAAGGCACCAGCCACGTATACCTGAGCTAGCGGGTTCGAATCCAGCCTGGGCCCGCCAAACAACAATGACGGCTGCAACCAAAAAAATGGCCGGGCGTTGTGGTGGATGCCTGCAGTCCCAGCTACTTGGCAGGCGGAGGCAGGACACTCGCTGGAGCCCAGGAATTGGAGGTTGCTGTGAGCTGTGATGCCACAGCACTCTATCCAGGGTGACAGCTTGAGGCTCTGTCTCAAAAAAGAAAAAAATATATATTAAAAGTTAAATACAACAAAGTCAGAGTTCTAAAATTAGATTGTAGTGATAAAGGCACAAACCTGTACGTTTACTAAAAATTAATTTAATTAATTTAATGATATCTAAATTATACCTCAATAAAGGTATTTAAAAGCTAGGTATAGGGCAGCGCCTGTGGCTCAGTGAATAGAGCGCCACCCACAATGTCAATTGTGGTTATCACAATGTAGACAGATTTCAGATGATTTTTATTTTATTAATATTTTTCATAACTTTCTACACAAGCCATATATCGTTTTTACACTCAAGAAAAAATATGAGCTTTTTTCTTCTTTTTTTTAGAGACCCAGATTGGAATGCTGCTATCACAGCTCACCGCAAACTCCAACTCTCAGGCTCAAGCAATCTTCCTGGCTCAGCCTCCTCAGTAGCTAGAACTGTAGGCACACACAAACATGCCTGGCTAGTTTTTATTTTTAGTAGAGATGGGGGTCTTACCATATTACCCAGGCCTCAAGCTATCCTTCTACCGCAGCCTCTGAAAGTGAAATTGCAGGCATGAGCCATTGTCCCGCCCCCCCAAATTATAATATTTGCAATTCATAACAAAAGAAATAAAAAGAAAAGGTGTTTCCAGGGATACAAAGCTGGGCATTGGTAGCCGTCTCTGGGAAGCAGACAGCCCTACCTGGACAATCCCCAGCTTGGGGTTCTGTCCAGAGCCCTTCCGGACCACTATAGTGTATATTCTTACCCTTGTCACAATGAGGAGAAGAATCCTGACTAATTTCACAATTTATGGCACTCCAGGTTTCCCTTGGCACCAACACGCTAGGGACAAGTCTTCCTACCTTAGCTCTGTCTCAACTACAAATGTCACTTTCTATCCCTAATTTGGCCCGGTGATTCCCCAAAGCTAAGTATTCACTGGATCAAAAATGACCTCCTCAAATTCAGTCCTTAAGTGAGTAGGATGTAAAGAAACAAGTTTTCAGAAACTTCTGTGTAAAGGCGCTTGGCGACTTCACCTCTGTTCTGGGGCCTTTTCCGTGGAAACTAACTGAATGTCTCTTACCACCAGAGGGCGCAGTACCCTTCCCTCAAGAGGCCAGTTAATGTGAATTGGGGTCAGCACTACAAAAAATGAAGCTCCAGACTGGCTAATTATTTTTTCCGCAATAATCCCAAATGGCTTAAGCAAACATGATGATGTTATTCAAAGAATATTACTTCTTGTAAATGAACTGCCAAACTCATCTCAGTTGGGGCAGACAGATTTTCTGGGAAAATATTTTCACATCATATTTTTTAAGCTTAGAGAAGTCATTTTAACCAAAATAACCGGTATCCTTATATCCAGGCCATAGTAACAGTTGTCCCATGTGACTATCCATCACCCTGCATGTCATTTTGGACCATGATATTTTTTCACGTTACATTTCTAACGTACAATCTCTTAATGATTTGTCTTTAAAATGTTTGTTGAGTACCACCTTACATGTCAGATGCTGTCACAAGTCCTGGGGATATAGCTTTAAATAAACAGGGGCTGGGTGGGGGATCTCGCCTGTAATCCTAGCACTTTGGGAAGCTGAGGGATGAGGATCGCTTGTGGCCAGGAGTTTGACCTTGCAGTGAGCTGTGATGACACCACTGCACTCTAGCCTGAACAACAAAGTAAGACCAGGTTAAAAATAAATAAATAAATAAATAAAGGCTCGGTGCCCATAGCTCAGTGGTTAGGACACTAGCCACATACACCAAGGCTGGCCGGTTCGAACCCGGCCAGGACTGCTAACAAAACTGCAGCTCGTTAAAAGAAAAAAAAAAATGCAGCTCACAACTGCAACAAAAAAATAGCCGGTTGTTATGGCGGGCGCCTGTAGTCCCAGCTACTTGGGACGCTAAAGCAGGAGAATGGCTTCAGCCCAAGAATTCGAGGTTGCTGTGAGCTGTGACACCACAGCACTGTACTGAGGGCAACATAGTGAGACTCTGTCTCAAAAAAGAAAAATAAATAAATAAATGAAATAAAAATAAAAAAAGAAAAAGGGCAGCACCTGTGGCTCAGTGAGTAAGGCACCGGCCCATATACTGAGGGTGGTGGGTTTGAACCCAGCCCCAGCCAAACTGCAACAAAAAATAGGCAGGTGTTGTGGCGGGCACTTGTAGTCCCAGTTACTTGGGAGGCTGAGACAAGAGAATCGCCTAAACCCAAGAGCTGGAGGTTGCTGTGAGTTGTGACGTCACAGCACTCTATCAAGGGTGACAAAGTGAGACTCTGTCTCTAAGAAAGAAAGGAAGGAAAGAAGGAAAGAAGGAAGGAAGGAAGGGAGGGACAAACAAAGGTCCTTGTCCTCATGGGGTTTATACTCATGTGTAAGACCCACCCTTTGTTGAGCACTTACCACTGTCTGAGCCTTTATTTGCACTTATTCCTCCCCCAGCTTTTTGGGAAAATTTTCAAATATACATACAGAATTGAAAGAATAGTATTATGAACACTGGTATGCCCTGTGCTTAGACTCACTAATTATTAACATTATGTTTTCTTTCTCCCTCTCTCCATACACATAAACTGGGCATGGCGGATCACGCCTGTAACCCTGGCACTTTGGGAAGCTGAGGATCACTTGAGGCCAGGAGTTTGAGACCAGCTTGGGGCACATAGTGGAGCCCCTATCTCTCCAAAATTAAAATTGAAAAAAAAAATTAGCTGGGCATGGTGGCTGGGACACTGAGGCAGGAGGATCACTTGGGCCTAGGAGTTTGAGGCTTCAGTGAGCTATAATCATGCTGCTGCACGCCAGCCTGGGCAATAGAACAAGTCTTTGTCTCAAATATACATGTATTCATATATATGAAGTATGAGTGACAGATATACAGGTATATATTGATATATGGAAAGGTATATATAGAACAGTTTTTTTTGTTTTTTTTTTTGTGGAGACAGAGTCTCACTTATCGCCCACGGTAGAGTGCCGTGGCATCACACAGCTCACAGCAACCTCCAACTCCTAGGCTTAGGCTAGAACAGTTTTTTGATAACCCACTTGAAAATAAATTATAGATATCATGACACTTCACCTTAATATTTCAGTATGTACCTCTTAAGAAAAAGGACATGCTCTACTAACTATAACACTATCACACCCAAGAAATATAATGATGATCTGATATTATCGTATAATCCATATTCAAATATCTGTAGTCACCCCAAAATGTTCCTTAAGGCCCTCCCCATTCAGGATTTAATCAAGGACCATGCACTGCATTTGAAGACTGTGTCTTTTTTGCTATCTTTTAATCTAGAACAGCGGTTCTCAACCTGTGGGTTGTAACCCCTTTGGGAGTTGAACGACCCTTTCACAGGGGTCACCTAAGACCATCAGAAAACACATTATAATTCATAACGGTAACAAATTACAGTTATGAAGTAGCAATGAAAATAATTTTATGGTTGGGGGTCACCACAACATGAAGAATTTTATGGTTGGGGGGTCACCACAACATGTATTAAAGGGTCACCCTATTAGGAAGGTTGAGAACCACTGATCTAGAAGAATCCCTCATCTTCTTTGTCTTTCAGGATATTGACAGTTTTTTGTTTTGTTTTTTTTTTTTGAGACAGAGTCTCACTTTGTCGCCTTCGGTAGAGTGCAGTGGCATCACAGCTCACAGCAAACTCTGACTCCTGAGCTTAGGCGATTCTCTTGCCTCAGCCTCCCGAGCAGCTGGACCTAGATATTGACAGTTTTTAGGAGTCCAGGCCAATTGTGCTGAATGCCCTACCATGTGGATCTGCTCTTTTGTTTTCCCAGGATTAAACTTCCTTGGCAAGAATACTACCGAGGTGATGGTGTGTTTTTCGCATTGCTTCACATCAGGAGGAAGTAGTACAAATTCATCCCATTCTTTTTTTTTTTTTTTTAATTCATCCCATTCTTGATGATGCTAAGTTTGATCTCTTGGCTAATGTCTTCACTGGAAAGATACATCTTCTCCTTTGTAGTTGATAAATAATCTGTGACCTTCAAGACTGAGAATATCTTGTTCCCCAACCACTTTTAACCCAGCGGTTTTTAGCATTCTTTGATGATCCCTGTCTGGATTATTCTGCTTGTAGTTGCTAAATGGTAATTTTCCAATTCTATCATCTCTTACCCCTTTATTAGATAATATCCCTCCCAAAAGTGTTCCCCCACCTCTTATGTAGGGTATCACTATAGACTCACGGATTCTTTTTATTCAGTGTGTTATAATCCAGTACTATTGTTGTTCTATTTTCCTTTGGTTTTACTAGAGTATCAATTGATAAGGTGAGATGCATAGATCTTAAGTGTATAATTTGATGAATTTTGACATCTGTATACACCTATTGTAACCAACACCCCAAATTAATCAATACCCAATGGATACAAAATATTTTCATTGCTCCAGAAAATTCTCTCATGCCTCTTCCCAGTCAACTCTTACCCCCCAACTCACCACTGCTCTAATTTTCCTTGCCATACATTTAGACTGTTCTAGAATTTCACACAAATGGAAGCAGATGGGAGATGGTCTTTTGTGTTCCACTTCTTTCATTTAACATGTTTCTGAGACTCATCCATGTTGGTGGTATGTCAGTAGTTCACTCCTTCTCACTGCTAGGAAGTGTGGGGTCTCAGAAAATAAGTCCCTAAAATGACAGACTCAGAACAGCTTTGACTTTCTGCTGCCCTCCTGTCTCTGGCTTCTTATTCTCCCCATGGCTAGCTGTAAAAACTAGAATCCCTTCTCCCCAAGGTACATTACAGAAACCAGAACTTCTTTCCCCATCAAAGCCAGTCATAAAACCTAAACCGATTACTCTAACCCAAGGGGGGGAACTTGCAGCCTTAAGGCCACATGTGGTCTTGCAGGTCCTTAAGTGCAACCTTTTGACTGAATTCAAACTGTACAGAACAAATCCTTTTATTTTTATTAATACATATTTTCTCATCTTTTATATTTTTATTTTATTTTTATTTTTTTGAGACAGGGTCTCAAGCTGTCACCCTGGTTAGAGTGCCATGGTGTCACAGCTCACAGCAACCTCAAATTCTTGGGCTCAAGTGATTCTCTTGCCTCAGCCTCCCAAGTAGCTGGGACAAAAGGTGCCCACCATAACGCCCCACTATTTTTATTTTCATGGCAGTTGTCATTTTTTTAACAGGCTCGGGCCAAGTTCGAAACCATCAGCCTCAGTGTATGTGGCCAGCACCCTACTCACTGAGCTATCAGTGCAGCCCTTTATTTTATTTTTAAAATGAACATATTTAAAATACCAAAGAATACAATGAACTTCATGGCTGAGTGCAGTGGATTATACCCTCCCTAGTATTCTGGGAGGCCGAGACAGATGAATTACCTAAGCTAGGAGTTCCAGACCAGGCTGAGCAAAAGTGATACTCAGACTCTACTAAAAATAGAAAAAACTAGCCAGGCATCGTGGCAGACGTCTGTAGGACCAGCTACTCAGTGGGAGGCTGAGGCAAAAGAATGGGTTGAGCCCAAGAGTTTGAGGTTGCTGTGAACTACAATGCCATGGCACTCAACCGGGGACAACAAAGTGAGACTGTGTCTCAAAAAAAACAGGCCAGGTGAGGTGGCTCACTCCTCTAATCCTGCATTGTGGGAGATCTTGAGCTGACGAGTTAGAGACTAGCCTGAGAAAGAGCAAAACCCCTTTTCTAATAAAAAGAGAAAAAAACTTAGCTAGCCCATCATGGCAAGCACCTCTAGTCCCAGCTATTTGGAAGACTACTAAAAATAGAAAAACTGGCGATGCATTGTGGCAAGTGCCTGTAGTCCTAGCTACTTGGGAGGCTGAGGCAAGAAGATCACTTGAGTCCAAGAGTTTGAGGTTGCTGTGAGCTAAGATGATACTATGGCACTCTAGCCTGAGCAACAGAGCGAGACTCTTGTCTACAAAAAACTCCTACAGATGAAATTGATTGAGCTCTTAATAGATGACATTTTAAAGTCATTGCTGGATGCTAAGAAAGATCCAACTGAAATATGGAAAAATGCAGTAGAATACTCACATCTTTGGCAACATGCCCCCCAAATGCTTTCTTGCTTTTTAACCACTTATTGCTGCAATCTACCTTCTCCTACATAACCCAAATCAGGACACCCTTAAGGTCAGAGATGGCTGATACCCATCTAGAGGATCAACTGACGCTGTGGACCTCCATGCTACAACCAAGTATTTAAATGCTTTCCAACAAAAAGCAGATACAACAAAGTCACTGAAAGGCTGGTTAACTTTAAAATTAACAAATAGTTTTTATTTTTTGAAATTATTAAGTACACAGCAGTTATATTTTTACAAAACAAAGTACAAGAATAATGTACAAGAAAGTACCACAAGTACTGACATCAACACAGGAGACAAGGAGTGTAACAATATCTCTAACTTCATTCCATTCCATTCAAACTGCGTTCATTAATGAGGTCTCATCAGTTTGTTTCAACAGTGTTGGAAATAGCTTGTCTCCTATTCTCAGTCTTGACCTTGCATTAAAATCACCGGGAGGGCTTGTTAAATGAGATTGCTGGGCCCCATCCCAGAATTTCTAATTCAGAAGGTTTGGGTTGGGACTGGAGTTTCACCAGTCTCTTGAGACGCTGATGCTGCCAGAACAGTGACTACATTTGAGAACCACTGATCCAATGGCCCATACTATGTTGAAATCTCGCAATCCTCGCGAGTCATAGCAGTAATGTCATTTGGAATGCTTGAACAGGCTTGCCATGTGAGAGTAGTTTTTCCGCAAAGTTTTTTTTTTTTTAATATTTATTTATTTATTTATTTGTCCGGGGCTGGGTTTGAACCCACCACCTCTGGCATATGGGGCTGGCACCCTACTCCTTTGAGCCACAGGCGCCACCCCACAAAGTTTTTAACTTTACTGAGAATGTCAAAAAAAAAAAAAAAAATCAGCTGGATCGGCCAATATTGTTTACTCAAAACACAACTTTGGAAATATTTTCCAATTGAGATTGTCTTTCAGCTAGAAAATATTAATTTCATTCTTGTATTCTTATAATTTGCTTTGGAGTTTTCTTTAGGACAATCAACTTTCGATACAATAGTAAATAGTATGGTCTTAGCTCTAATCCAGGAAGATTTGTTTTTAAGAAATTGTCTTTCACGTCTTTCTCCCACCCCAACATATATATGAATTTCAGCAGTTTTTGAAGATTTACAACATAAAAGGTGTTCCAAATAGCATTATTCTTAGACATTTCTAACAATTTTAAAATAACTTAGTTATATTTTCAGTAGTATTTGTTACTCTATCTCATATAATGCCTTTATATTTTTCTGGACTAATTTATAGTGACCAAATTGCAATTGTTAATTTTCTAACTACTTGTAATTCAGTTTTGTGGGAGGAGATGAACTAAACAACATAGCGAGACGAAAACAGTCTTATCAATAAGGTAAGGCATAAACTAAGTATCACACAACTTTCAACTTGACTTTCTCACGATGGATTGTAAAATCTATACCAGATTGTGATAGCATAATAAGTATTGTTTCTAACATTCTGCAACAATACAGGTTCAAGGAGAAATTATACTATTGCTAAGACATTTTTATCGGTTTATATACTGCAAAGGCTGTACGTGCCAAACTACATGCCAGGAGAATAGTTGTTGGTGGTGTTTTTTTTTTTTTTCCAGAAACCATGTGAGCAACTTTCTCTTTGGCACATAATTTGTAACCAACCACAACAATAGTAAGCCTTTCTCACTGACAGCCACATCATGACTCAGAATATTTGCCTATCACATTATACACATTTTTAGTTTTTGGAAAATATTCAAGAGACTAACTCAGCATGTCATGTTTCCAAGTATATTTTAAATTTTGTTGGTTTTAAGCTTTCATTTGCAAGAACATCATTATAATACATTGATGTATATGCCATTTGGGGGGGTTTGCTCATTTGATAAAACCATATTTTATTTTATTTATTTATATTTATTTATTTTTTGACACAGAGTCTCACTCTGTTGCCCTGAGTGGAGTGCTGTGGGGTCATAGCTCATAGCAACCTCATACTCTTGGGCTCCAGCGATCGCCTTGCCTCAGCCTCCCAAGTAGTTGGGACTACAGGCACCTGCCACAATGCCTGGCTAGTTTTTCTGTTTTTAGTAGAGATGGGCTCTTGCTCTAGCTCAAGCTGGTCTCCAACTCCTGAGCTCAGGCAATCCACCTGCCTCAGCATCCCCAGAGTGCTGGGATTACAGGCATGAGCCACTGCACCTGCCCTAATAAAACCATATTTTAAGAAAGAAAATATTATACCTTTTATTTTCTTTTCTCTTTTTTTCTTTGTTTGTTTGTTTGTTTTTTGAGACATAGTCTCACTCTATCATCCTGGGTATAGAGTGCATCATCATAGTTCATAGCAACCTCAAATTCTTGGCCTTGAGCGACCCTCTCGCCTCAGGCTTTCAAGTAGCGGGGATTACAAGTGTGCATCACTACATCCAGCTAGTTTTTCTATTTTTAGTAGTGATGGGCTCTTGTTCTTGCTCAGGCTGGTCTCAAATGCCTGAGCTCAATCAATCCACCTTCCTCGGCCTCCTGGAAAGCTAGGATTATATGTATGAACCACCATGCTTGGCCCTCATGCCTTTTCTTTTAAACAAGCTACAAATAAAGTCAAAGTCTGCTGATTAGAGTTGATACATTCTCCAATATTATTACTACTACTCACTCTTTCTATATATTTCACCTTATTCTTATTTTTTGTAACCTTCTAAAATGATCAATTTAAGGGCAATTTGAACTTAGTTCAATCAAAATGCTATAATTATTGCACATTTGAAATTTTCCTTCTAATTATGCACTTTCTGAAAAACTGCACTCAATTTCTTTTTTTTGTTTGTTTTTTGTTTTTTGAGACAGAGCCTCAAGCTGTCACCCTGGATAGAGTGCCATGGCATCACAGCTCACAGCAACCTCCAACTCCCGAGCTCAAGCGAGTCTCTTGCTCCCACCTCCCAAGTAGCTGGGACTACAGGCGCCCGCCACAACGCTTGGCCATTTTTTGGTTGAAGCCGTCATTGTTGTTTGGTGGGCCGGGCTGGATTCGAACCCACCAGCTCAGGTGTACATGGCTGGCGCCTTAGCCCATTGAGCCACAGGCACCAAGCCCACTCAATTTCTTAACCAAAATTCAGTTCGAAGTCATGACAATATTGTCAAAAGAAAAAAAAAAAGATCTCCTACACTTTAATTTACAACTAACTGCAAATTATGTTAATATATAAAATTAAGCGGTACTTGATATTTCCATTATATAACAAATTGGTGGTCATGTTGACAGACACCGGAAAATCAAATGAGATGACAGGGTGCTAAATAAAACAATCTGCTTGTAGCCAATATGTATATTTTCATCCCCTGTCTGGCTCTCTCACATGTGATGCAATTAGCCTTGTGGAATTAGTATTGTGCTAATGTCATTGGTTCTTGACAACGGTACAAACTTGACACACTGTCATATTTTCTTTTCTTTCTTTTTTTCTTTTTTTTTTTTTGAGACAGAGTCTCACTATGTCACCCTTGGTAGAGTGCCATGGCTTCACAGCTCACAGCAACCTCACACTCTTGGGCTCAAGTGATCCCCTTGCCTCAGCCTCCCTAGAGGTTGGGACTACAGGTGCCCACCATGATGCCCAGCTAGTTTTTCTATTTTTAGTAGAGACAGGATTTCACTGTTGCTTAGGCTGGTCTCAAACTCCTGAGCTCAAGCAAGCTACTTGCCTCGGCCTCCCAGAGTGCTAGGATTACAGGCATGAGCCACTGCACCCAGCCATACATGGTCATATTTTCTGATCCATTCTATTTCATTATTTAAAGTTAGTGGTAGGTGGCACCTGTGGTTCAGTGAGTAGTACACCGGCCCATATACTGAGGGTGGCGGGTTCAAACCTGGCCTCAGTCAAACTGCAACAAAAAAATAGCCGGGTGTTGTGGCGGGCACCTGTAGTCCCAGCTACTTGGGAGGCTGAGGCAAGAGAATCGCCTAAGCCCAAAAGCTGGAGGTTGCTTTGAGCTGTGACGCCATAGCACTCTACTGAGGGCAACAAAGTGAGACTCTGTCTCTTTAAAAAAAAAAAATTACATTAATCCATTCTGTTTTGTTATTTCACTAAAGAATCATGAGAAAAGACTCAAAAACTATGTTCTAAGCACTAAACAATTACTACATAGTACAAGAAAGTTTATAAAAATTATAATAAACAAAGTAGCTCACCTCACAACATGCAGAATGTTTCCTTTGACAACTTTCTTTTCCAAGTCTGGATTTAGACCACACTGTGCTGCAAATTACTGCTGCCTGAATATGGGTGGGTCAAGAGTTA
>CAUYRH010121304.1:0-11774 GCA_963574655.1 Perodicticus potto | reverse complement strand
CTGGCTAGGGTGCCAGATGTCCTGCATCAATTCTCCCTCTCCGAGTAGAAACCCCAACTGCTGTTAGGGAAAAGGGGCGAAGACTCGATCTAACTGCTTCCTGCTGGGTCGGGCGATGATAGAAGGGGGCAGTTGGGGTTTGGGATATTAATTTTTTAAATCTGGAGACATGAGTTCCTTTTTTTTTTTTGAGATACAATTTGACTTTGTTGTCCTAGGTAGAGTGCTGTGGCATCACAGCTCATAGCAACCTTAAACTCTTGGGCTTAGGCACTTCTCTTGTCTCAGCTTCCTAAGTAGCTGGCACTACAAGTGCCTGCCACAATGCCCAGCTATTTTTTTTGTTTTTAGAGATGAGGTCTCCCTCTGGCTCAGGCTCTTCTTGAAACTGTGATCTCAGGCAATCCACTGGCCTCGGCCTCCCAGAGTGCTAGGATTACAGGCATGAGACTCTGCACCTGTCCTGGAGAGTGAGTTCTTAGTCTGTCCAAAAGACAACCTTAGCTAAGAAAACTCTATCTTGCTATAGAGTTTTGCTTTATTTTGCTGTGGAGGCCAGCAGTTATTTGAATAAGCCTACTAATTTGAAATTTTATATAATTTAATGGATTTTTCATTTCCCTCTTTAGTCAATCCTTAGACGTCTTTCTAATGTAAAAATTGGAAATTGTAATTGGCTAGGTTACAGTGTTATAATTTTGCGAGCTTTTGGCCTAAGCTTTAAAAATTAGACATGAAACTGTTTCTTTTTTGTGAATTGATTTGGAAATTAAGTGGAGGGAGGACCTGATTGATAAGTGTCTTTCATCTTTCCTTGAGGGCAGAGTGAGGTGGGAAGTATAAATTGGGGTTGTCAGAAGCACTTTTGTACTGTAGAACTCTGTTGCTGACAGAGTAGCTTCTAGCCTGGGGCCTTTGGCAGATGTGTTCTGAGATACCTCTGGAAGAGACTGGAATCTTGGAGAAGCGTTGTTCTGTGTTTGTATTTGGGCTTACCTGATGGGCTTGAGGAGCTGGCATGGTAAAAGAGAAATAGATATTTTTTGGGAGATGCACTGATGTTCGAGAAAAAAGTGGGGATTTGAGGGGCCTCACTAAAGGTGGGCTGTGGGGAGGGAGGAGGAAGCTATCCCTTTTCTACTTTGTGGCCTTCTGGGTGGTGAGCCCCAGATAGCCTATCTCTTTTAATTTTTACAGCCACCCTTGGTATTGTGCCTGTTTTAAAGATGGATGATAAAATGGATGACCCAAAATGTTAAAATCTCTTGCAATTCAGGTGTGCATCTGTCTGGCTGCAAAGCACCACTTGTTTTCACTTTCACTGGAGAATAAACCTACAGAAGAAAATGGTTTTCTTGTGCAGATTCCCTTTGGCATTACATGGCTGCTTCTCCAGCCTTCAACTTTGCCTAGCCGTGTTTTGCTACCGTTTCAGGAGAGGTTCTGCTTTCTCAGACTTGTCTGGTGGCAGCTCATGGAGTTCTTTGTAGCAGAACATGCTGTTCAGGGAATGTCACTGTATTGGTTTGCTAGGGCTGCCATAAAAAAATACTGCAGACTGGGTGGCTAAACAGAAATTCATTTTCTCACAGTTTTGGAGGCCAGAAGTTCAAGATCAAGGTGTCAGAAAGGCTGGTTTCTTCTAAAGTCTCTCCTACTCTTGCAGGGAGCCATCTTCTCTTGGAGCTTGCATTCCTGGGATCTCTTTGGCATCTAAATTTTCTCTTCTTCTAAGGAACTAGTCAGATTGGATTAAGGCCCACCCTAAGGGCTTCATTTTAACTAAATCACCTCTTTGAAAACCCTCTCTGCAAATATAGTCATATTCTAAGGTATTGGGAATTAGAGCTTGAACATACGAATTTTGGAGGAACATTTCAGCCTAAGAAAACCATAAAGTACTATAAGCATGGAATAATTGTTCTAGTCTAAGGTTAACTACTAATTGTACACAATATAAAATCATCTGCCCATAATATAAAAGGTGAACTCTGAGATGAACAATGATTGATTGTTTACAAGATTTTATTTTGATCATATCTTTGGTTTACTTACAAATAATAATAGGTACCAAAGCATTTTTTAATTTAATACTTTATTTGGTAAAGAAAAAAGTTGCAATTTGGGGAATTTATACAGACTGAGTGGTCTTTGGTATGTCTGAAGAACAAAGAGGAGGATGGAGGTTTCATAAAGGGAAAATGTTTATGTATTGCTTTGTGTTTTATCAATCATCCCCTTTATCATGGAAAAACTGTAGGTAATGGAAAGGCCCATAATATCGCACAGTCATTTGAAAATTTCTTTTTTTAAAAATTTCAGAATGTTAGGCGTACATGTTTTATTTACATACTTTGTTTTTGTACAGATTGAACCAGTGTTATAACTGTGTCCTCTACCCAGACAGTGTGCACTGTGCCCGATAGGTGGGAATTTACCCATCCCCTCCTCTTCCCTCTCCCCAGCTTGATTTTCATTGAGATTTACTTTCATATATGCACTTAAGTGTCGATCGATCAGTTCCAATTTGGTATTGAGCATATATATTCATTTCTCCATTCTTATAAAGTTTCACTTAGAAGAATGGTTTCTGCTCCATCCAGGTTGTCATAAAAGATAGTACCAAAGCTTTATGTGAAAATAAACCTTCACCTCAAATGAGAAAATATGACAGGTATGAGTCCGGAGTTCATGAACTTCTGCACCCCATCAGCAAGAAGATCCTGTGTAACAGGATGCAGTCAGAATAAAACCAAGTCCTGTTATCCTTAGTGACTTGTCACTAGAAACCCAGGAGATTAGGCCCCTATTTATAGACTGTTCTCTAAGTGCCAATGGTGTGTTCCTACTGGGCTCTTTGAGTTGTCGTGCAGGGGCCTGATGTTGTCATATCAGGCCTTATTCCTTGACCTTCATGTATCTGCTTTAGGTTATTTATCTTTATCAGTTATTTTCTTCTTTATTTGAAGAAAATTTTAACTTCTGGCTAACAAACCCTTCTGAGCCTAGCAATAACTGAGGTTTTTGCCTTGATATCTTGATAAATCTGTCTTTTTGCCCCTTCAAGGGTGCTTATGTCCAATTATAATTATTATATTGCTTTTTATCATTTTGCTATTTACCCCTTATCCTAAATTAATCAATTGAGGCATTCTTAGCTTCTGAAATTGTCATACTCTATGCAGCATTTTCATGGCTTATTTTCTAACTAGAAAAAGAACCCTTAGGATTCTCTCTAGAGCGCTGAGTTGAAAAGATCACTTGCCATTTTTGAACTATAATGTTAATGGTAAATCATTTTGGAAATGCATAAAAGGACATTAAAAAATGTTTAAATCATGTGTTGGGATTTTTTTTTTTTTTACATTCCTGCGTACATTTAAAGCAAATGAGAGTTGTTCCTCCAGTTCTTAAATTCTCTCAAATCCATAGATCTTCATAATCACAACACTTTCCCTGTGTATCTTAATAGGTAAGTACCCAGAAGGGCAGGTAATTTTCTTTAGTTATAATTTTACCAAGTTCTTTCCAGCGTGTCCCGCCTCTTCCTGCAAGCTTATTTCTGGATGCATTTTTGAGCATATTTTACCCCCGAATGCCTAATTAGTTAAGAAAATAATTGTTACATTTTATACCCTATGTGTAGGTATTTACCTGTTACCTCATTTAATCTTGACAGCAGCCCTATGGGCTAGGAACTACTACCCTCATTTTACAATGAGGGAACTGAGGCCTGCAGGGATTAAGTAACTTTGATATTCTTGATGCTATAGCTTGTACTCTTGCCCACCTTGCTTCATAGCCTTTCCAAGGAGTAATTTTTTAGGACACACAGTGTGCGAGGAGGTTTAGAAAGGGTAAATATTGCTCTTTCCTTATTTTATTAGGGGATTATCAGTAACTAATATAAATGTATACCTGGTTCTTGAAATACTGCTACATCAGAGATTCACTGGGGTTTCTCTCTTTTTTTAAAATTTCAGATTAATGAGGATACATAGGATTAGGTTACCTTGTTTGCATTTGTAAAGTTAAGGTCCGAGTTGTAGTTGTGACCATCACCCAGGGAGTGTGCCGTATACCCGAGCATTGTACCTGTTAGGTGGGAACTTACCAAACTCCACCCCTTCCTCCTCACATCTTGGATTTATTGAATTTTTCTCTTATGTGGGCCGGTAGTTATTAATCTACTAGTTTCAATTTAGTACTAAGTACACGTGATGCTTATTTTTTATTCTTGTGATACTTTGCTTAGGAGAATGTTCTTCACATACAAAACATACAAAATCTCTATCTTTTTATTGATCAACTGTTTTCCATGGCATACATATGCCACAGTTTATTAATCTATTATGAGTTGAAGTGTATCTGGGTTGTTTCTACATCTTTGTGACTATGAATTGAGCTGCTATAAACATTTGAGTGCAAATGTCCCTATGGTAAAATGATTGTTTTTCTTTGCGGTAGATACCTAGTGATGGGATTGCAGGATCAAATGGAAGATCTATTTTTAGTTCTTTGAGGAGTCTTCATACTTCTTTCCATAGAGGCTGTGCAGTCCCACCAACAGTGCACGAGTGTTCCCTTCTCTCCGCGTCCACGTCGGCATCTGTTGCTTTGGGACCTTGTGATGTGGGTTGGGTGATACTCAAAGTGGTTTTGATTTTCATTTCTCTGATAATCCCTGAGCATTTTTTCATGTGTTTCTTGGCTGTCAGTTTTTTATACTCACCTCCAGACATATATTTCAAAGTCTAGAGGTCCTGTCTTCTGAGGCAACCAGGAGGAAATTATGAATGCACTGGAGGCTGGTGACAGTGGAGCCAATGGGAGAGTCCAAAAAGGGGCTTTTGTTCTCTTCTTGCTCCACAGCCACTGAACCAGCAAAAAGAACATCCCAGATGAGCCCCCATAATTGTTATTCAAACTGCAAGCAGTTTCGGACTAGGTTCAGTTACACCCTTCACAAAGATCCAGTTATTGAAACAGTGAGGATTACTAAGGAAGAAAGTAATTTTTTGATGTGAAATACATCTTTTCTGAGAATGAGAGAAGCTACCTCAAGTCTGTCTCTTCTGGGGTATTTCTTTAATTTATATACTTTGAGGGATTAATGTTTAAATTCACTTCCATATAATCATTTTAAGTATCCTACATTGTATCTGAGGGATAGTTTAAATTGACATTTCTTGTTTTTGAACAGTGGGCCACGATACGAATTGAAAAAGGAGCACCAAAGGAGTTGGTTCTTAAAAACTCAGCTTCTGTTGGTAAGTTTTCCCTTTCCATAATGGTTGTTAAAATACTCAAATCGAGCTTACCCAATTTGAACTTGAAATATGCAGAGAGCAGTGTGTTCTGGAGGCCTTGGATCTCTCATAATTCTGTCCTTCTATGCAAAATAGAAGCTGCCTGAGTTTTGATTGACTTTATTGTACAGGTGTGTGATGTGTATTAGTTCATCTATATGTTCTTGCAGGTGTTACTTGCTTTTCTAAAGGCGTATTTTAGAGATGGATGCCCATAGTTTTTAAAGATTAGTCAATGCAAAAACAAACAAAAAAGCTAATTGGAGTACTTGGGAGTTAAAAGCTATTACTGAAAGTGTCATAACATCTCATTTTAACTTCTAACTTGTGGTTCTCAAAAAGTATGTTATTCGAAGTGCTCTTTCTTGCTGGAGACTAGTTGCTAATACAAGAAATAAAAATAATTTTCCAGTGAAATAGCTTGGGAATCATCACATACTATGTTTTCCTTCTGGGGAGAGCACTATTGCGTAGTAATAAAGGTTTAGAAGAGTCCTACAGTAAAGAAACATTCTTAATTTTACTTAATTTAGTGTTTCTTGAACTTGTTTGATCATGATAGCCTTTTTCCATCGTGACACCTCTTCCCTTCTCGTAGAAGTGCGCTAACAAATGAATTAACCTAATGCATCCCTGCCTTAATTTGTGTGCTTTGCCTTTGTTTGAATAAAGCCTTTCACTTGGGGAAGAATTTTAAGACTTAAGTCACTGGGTTTATAAGAGGCTAGACTTCCATAGTAATGATAGCTATGCAGTAAGGAACAAATAAATCTCTAAATTTAATTAAAAGGCTAAGACTTACTGTGTTTTTCAAAAATAGGCACAATTTTGTGCCCATCTGATTTAGGATTGAAAATGGTCAAGCTGGGCAGCACCTGTGGCTCAGCGAGTAGGGCGCCGGCCCCATATACCGAGGGTGGCTGGTTCAAACCTGACCCTGGCCGAACTGCATCAAAAATTAGCTGGGTGCTGTGGTGGGCGCCTGTAGTCCCAGCTACCTGGGAGGCTGAGGCAAGAGAATCACTAAGCCCAAGAGCTGGAGGTTGCTGTGAGCTGTGACTCACAGCACTCTACCGAGGGTGATAGAGTGCAAAAAAAAAAAAAAAAAAAAAAAAAAAAAATGGTCAAGCTGTCAAATACTTCACTAGAAAGAATTTATGTTCTGGAGTCTTGTCTAAAAGGAATAGTAGAAATTGTATGCTATAGTGAATTTGGGAAGTAAGGTATTTGACTGAAAGCATCTGAGCATTTCTGTAAAATTGGTTATTATCCTCAAATAATTGAAACAACTAGTAGAACTTCATGGTATATATACTTAAACGCCAAAGTGCTCTTGCCAATAACATTACCTAGGCTGGATATTTCAAGTTCTTCATTGCCAGAAGATATAGCAATCTAATTTTTTTATTTTTGTGCATACTTTTAAAAATGTGTGTCTTTATGATTTAAAGTGAGAACAAATGTTTTGCTGGTTTCTGTTGTGCTTGGTGAGATTTTGTGCTTTCATTCATTGATCTTCAGTGAAGTTCTGTAGGCCTTATGGATTAGAATGGTTGTGGTGCACATCCTGGGCCATGAATTTATTTATTTATTTTTGAAACTGAGTCTCACTCTGTTGCCCTAGTCTAGAGTGCCATGGCATCATAGCTCATAGCAACCTCAACTCTTGGGCTCAAGTCATCCTCTTGCCTCAGCCTCTCACGTACCTGGGACTATAGGTGCCCTCCACCATGCCTGGCTAGTTTTTCTCATTTTAGTAGAGATGGGGTCTTGCTCTTGTTCAGGCATCTTGAACTCCTTAGCTCAAGAAATTCACATGACTTGCCTCGGTGCCCCAGAGTGCTAGGATTATGGGCATGAGCTACTGCTCCTGGCCATGGGCCATGAATTTAAAAGGGCACAAGATATTTCTATTTGGTTTAAAGATATTTGGTTTAGGTGGGTTTTTTTAAGCCTATGTGGAAGTGAGAACTTTATGAATATTTTCCTCTGTGGGATTATCATCATTATTTTTCATACATTTGCCTTTTCTGTTTTTTATTTCTATCTTTTCCAAGGTAAAGTAAGTAAACAGTGGAAGCGAACATGAGGGGAAAATATAAATCATGATAGTTTGGACTGGAGTAGGGCCAGTGCTTGCAAAACTTGTCATATTTTATTCAGAGTGACTGCCCTTCCTTTTAGCATGTGTGAAACTAGGAATTGATTCTCACAGTTAACCGCACATCTGTGACATGTAGGTTGACATGGGATCCAAAGATGATTAAGAAAACCATGGTCCTTATGGGGACACAGGCATCTGACAGGCCACTGTGATAAATGCTGAAACAGGTGCATAAACAAAGGGCAGTGTGAGATCTAATTTGGGCTCTGATATGCGCTGCTTTCGTCTCTGTAGGCCCACAGCTGTACACAGTATGCACTCCACTCCCATCCTGACTCCATGCTTGAGTAGCCAGGACTTGTGGGGTGTGTGCCCCATTGATGGATGCTGTGTTGGTGTTTGGAGTCATCAGAGTAATAGTGTCACAATCCTGGCAGAGGGTGATGAAACACTGGGCACTGGTGCACATGGCTGGTGCAATCTCCAGTCTTCTGAGCATCGTGTCTGGGTACTACTGCCAGTGGCAGCCCAGGTCAGTGTGCAGCCAGTCAGAGTGTACGTGAGGGTCACAGACAGGCCGAGGGCCCCAAAAGCATGGGCACGATTGTGAGTTATTTCTGAATGACATAGTACTGATAATAGATTGGGGGTTGCTGAGAGGGAGAGATGAGCTAAATAGAGAAAATAGTTATGTTTACTTTCTGCACCAAAAAACTTCCTTCTACTACTTTTTTACGCAGTGAAACACATTCTTTGAAATGCATTTCAGTCTCCTTCCACAGTTAAATCCCTCCCGCATTATACTACTGATGCGCTTTTTTTTTTCTCCATTTTAATCTATTCTGTAGTTTTTTTATTTTTTATTTATTTATTTTTTTAATTGAATCATAGCTGTGTACAATAATTCAATCATGGGGTACAGTGTGCGGGTTTTACATACAATCTGAGATATTTTTATCAACCTGATTGTCATAACATTCATGAGATTTTCTCATTTACTGTGTGAAAACATTTTTGATCCGTATTTAGAAATATTTTTTTTTTTTTTTTGAGACAGAGTCTCACTATGTTGCCCTCTCTAGAATGCTGTGGCATCACAGCTGACAGCAACCTCAAACTCCTGGGCTTAAGTGATTCTCTTGCCTCAGCCTCCCAAATAGCTGGCACTACAGGCGCCTGCCACAATGCCTGGCTATTTTTTGGTTGCAGTTGTTATTGTTGTTTAGCAAGGCCTGGGCTGGGTTCGAACCCTCCAGCCTCGGTGTAGGTGGCCGGTGCCCTAATCACTGAGCTATGGCCCCTGAGCCATCTAATGTGCTTTTTTTGAATAAGCCAACTGAGAGCTAAGCCTAGGGGACTATTATCTCTGGTTAAATGGTTCTCTTCTGTCTTAAGCCATAGTCTACCATTCTACTGTGTTCTTTTATTTAAAAGCTGTTTAATTTACTGAGCTTCAGATATGATTATGATTAAGAGCTTGTTAAGAAGTTCTAACATTGCACCTTCCTCTTCTAAACTTACAGGCTTTTCCTCATTAATAATACAAACATGAAGATAAATATTTTCTTCCCCTTCAAGTAACTGTGTTATGCTGGGCATTAAACTTTAGTGGAGAATATAGAGTTACCCTTCTATCCTAGTTTTGTTTCCCAAAAGGAGATGAGCCAGAGCTATGAGTAGGAGGCTAACAGAAAAGAGAAGGGCAGGTGTTTGGTTGCTTCTTTTCATGGCTGAGCTTTTACTGCCCCAGCCATAGGACAAAAGCATCTCCTTGAACTTGGTGTGACTGAGATATCAGCAACTTTTATTTTAGTTTCTTGTAAATGGTACAAAAGACCATTTGACTTGGAAGAGCTGCCAGCCTTATTCTTTAAGTACTTGGCTGCTTTCCAGGATTTATTATGCTAGGTTCTTTTTTTGTTTATTTGTTTGTTTTTGAGATAGTCTCACTCTGTCTCACTGGGTAGAGTGCCTTGGAGTCACAGCTCATAGCAACTCAAACTCTTGGGTAAGTTTCTCTTGCCTCAGCCTCCCAAGTAGCTGGGACTACAGGTGCCTGCCATAATACCTGGCTAATTTTTCTATTTTCAGTAGAGATGGTGTCTCACTCTTGTTTAGGCTAGTCTCGAACTCCTGAGGTCAAGCAATCTACCTGCTTCGGCCTTTGAGAGTGCTAGGATTGTAGGCTTGAGCCACTGTGCTTGGCTTATGCTAGGTTTTTTTATGTTGGATTTGAATCAGTTAATAGTTTTGATTGTAAATAATTATGTAATCTTAGTGACTCAAGATGAATTCCACTCTAATTGTATTTTGACGGTAGGACATTTGGAGTGATGACCAACCTGTATTTACCTTAGAGTGAGTCATACACATGACAAATTCGGAGAGGCTGTGGCTCATCTTTGTGGCGCTCCCTCAGAGTGTTGCTGGCCTGACTCAGCACGGTTGGCCACATCCACGGCCCTCCACACTGCTCTGCTCCGCAGGCACCCACACAAGATCGTGGGTCATACGGCCCGCTGTGAATTTATCCCCTTTGCTACATTTCTCTTCTACCTGATATCTCACGTCCCTCCAGCCAACGCCCCTTCGCCCATCCAAACACGGAAAAACGATAGAATGCTAAGGAGACACTTCTGTGGTTGTACCTGTTCAGGGAGAATTCAGATTGCCTCATGTTTTTCTTTTCATTTTACTCTTGAAAAATTTTTTCAAGGCATTCAACTAACCATATTGATATCCCATATACATTGGTTATATCAACATTAATACAATCTTTTACATTCACAGAAAAGTGGGGGATTGCCTTTTGGGACAGAAATTTGGGGAGTCTCACTTTTCAATATTTATTTTATCTTGTGCAGGCTGTTTTTGATAGTCTGTTAAAATTAGCTAAGTTGATTTAGTACTATTACCTTGATATAAACTCTGAATACAAACCAGTACCTGCTGCCCTCAAAGATAAGGAGCATAATGGGCTGGGTGCACTGGCTCACGCCTGTAATCCTAGCACTCTGGGATGCCGAGGCCAGTGGATTGCCTGAGCTCATGAGTTTGAGACCAGCCTGAGCCAGAGGGAGACCTCATTTCTAAAAAAAAAAAAAAAAAATAGCCAGGTGTTCTGGCAGGTGCTTGTAGACCCAACTATTTGGGAGGCTGAGGCAAGAGAATTGCTTAAGCCCAAGAGTTTGAGGTTGCTGTGAGCTGTGATGCCACAGCACTCTACTGAGGGGGACAAAGTAAGACTCTGTCTCAAAAAAAAAAAAAAAGAAAGAAAAAATACACTTAACGAGGTTATTTTATTGATAGAATGCAGGAATTTGTGTAGCTACTTGTTGTAGAGAGCAAAATAGTCTAACCATGGGTTTGGAAGGGTTACATGTTGAGATTTTCTTTATCATGGCTGAAGGTCCCTATTGGAGAACATTATGCCTGATGATGATGATGATGATGATGATAATTTTCAAACATGAACAAAAATAGAGAAAAATAGTCTAATGCAACGGTTCTCAACCTGTGGGTTGTGACCCCCAGCAATGGTATTGAAGGGCCACGGCATGAGGAAGGTTGAGAAACACTGGTCTAATGAGTCCTATAAGGCCAAGTCAAACCTTTGTTGAGATTTTACCATTCCTAATTTGTTTTTTGTTAAAGTTTTAAAATTAAAATACAAAATTTTATGTCTTTTCAGGGTTTTTTTTAAAAGGACTTTTTCAAATAATCATGATGTTATTACTGTTTAAGTAACTTAATAATTTTATTCATTTTTTTCTTTTTTCTTCTTTCTTTCTTTTTTTCCGTCTTCCTTCCCCCCACCCCTTCTGTTTCCCTTCTCTTCCCTTCCCGGTTGAGACAGGTCTCATTCTTTTACCCAGGCTAGAGTGCAGTGGCCTAATCATAGCTCACTACAACCTCAACTCCTGGGCTCAAGTGATTCCCCTGCCTCAACCTCCCGAGTAGCCAGGACTTTGGGTGTGAGCCACTGTACCTCATTAATTTTTTCTATGTTTTGTAGAGATGAGGTCTCTGTATGTAGCTTAGACTGGTATTAAACTCCTGGCCTCAAGTGATCCTTCTGCCTTGGCCTCCCAAAGTACTAGGATTATAGGCATGAGCTACCATGCCCAGCCCAAACTTAATAATTTCTTTTTTTTTTTTTTTGAGACAGAGCCTCAAGCTGTCACCCCGGATAGAGTGCCATGGCATCACAGCTCACAGCAACCTCCAAATCCTGGGCTCAAACGAGTCTCCTGCCTCTGCCTCCCAAGTAGCTGGGACTACAGGCGCCTGCCACAATGCCCGGCCATTTTTTGGTTGCAGCCGTCATTGTTGTTTGGCGGGCCCGGGCTGGATTCGAACCC
>CAUYRH010121303.1:0-50810 GCA_963574655.1 Perodicticus potto | reverse complement strand
ACAAAGTAATGAGAAAGTCTCTTGAATGTTATCGCAATCAGGTTGATGAAAATATCTCTGATTGTATCTGAAGCCCGTACACTGTACCCCATGATTGAATTATTGTACACAGCTATGATTCAATAAAAAAAAAAAAAAATATGTGGAATATATAAAGTCTAATCACCCAATATGGAAAACTTAAGGTCATAACTGACTGTCTTTTATCTTATTCAATATCAAAATACTCCCAAATTTTATTTTTAATAGTTTTTTAAAAGCATAATTCATATGTAACTGCATATATTTAAAGCATACAATTTTATTATAGTTTGCCATGTACCACCAACATGGAAGAAGAAAATAAACATATCCATTATCCCCCAAAGTTTCCTTGTACTTCAGTGTAGTTTTCTCCCTCCTTATCACTTTATCCCTCGGCAAACTTTGATCTTCCTATCACTACAGTTTGTATTTTCTAGAATTTCACATAAATGTAACCATATTATGTATAGTCTTTTTTTGACCAGGCTTCTTTCACTCAGCACAGTAAGTTTATATTCAACTATGATGTCATATGTATGAATAATAGTTCATTCTTGTTTATTGCTGAGTAGCATACTATTATATGGACAATCAGTTTATTCACCTGTCCATGGGGATTTGAGTCATTTCTAGCTTTGGCTATTACAAATGAAGTTGCTATGAATATTTGTATTAAGTCTTTGACTGCAAATTGCCAGTAGGTAAAACTTGCCTGAAGGAATCAGCCGTAGTGTTTTGGGGACCCTTAAGAGGCTCTAGACCCTTAAGAGTAGCACTCAAATGCTCTAGGCTGTGGGTGGGGCTCTGAAACTTCCAAGGAAATCCTTATTTTCCACCATACCAGAGGTAGGTGGGAAAGTGAGAATGGGCGGGGCTGTGTCAGGCAAGCCTGCCCTCAAGCTCCACAAAAGGTAAGGTAACTGTTTTGTTCGTTTTTTTTTTGAGACAGAGTCTCAAGCTGTCACTTTGGGTAGAGAGCTGTGGCATCATAGCTCACAGCAACCTCCAACTCTTGGGCTCAAGCGATCCTCTTGTCTCAGTTTTTCTATTTTTAGTAGAGATGGCGTCTCGCTTTTGCTCAAGCTGGCTTTGAACTTGTGAGCTCAAGCAATCCACCCACCTTAGCTTCCCAGAGTGCTAGGATTACAGGAGTGCGCCACTGTGCTCAGTCAACGTAGCTGTTTTGACAGGGGCCCAAGGTCTGTTCTGAGGCTTCTGAGGAAAGCCCCCAGGGACAGGATGAAGTGCTTCTACCCAGCCAGAAATTCTGCTTGTGGGAAAGGGGACATCTGAGATTCAAAATATGGTTGTCGGAAGTGGGTTTTGCTCTTTCCCCTCTCTCCTGATCTGCAATCTCTCTCCAGTGTCTGCCAACAGGCAGGAAGGCAAACTAGCTGAGCTCTCCCATGACAGCACTGAAGTCTGGGAGCTTCCCTGTTCAGGATCCTACCCCAGGCTAAGAGCACGACTTTCCTGTGGGTAGAGTGATTATCCACATGTGTGCTGTAGCTAGGACCCACACTATGTAGTCTCCTTTAAGTTCTGCCCATGAGAGTTCTCATACTTCTTGAGATTACTTCAAAAGCAACATGACCATGTCTTGGGGGGTACAGGATCTGGCCCGCAGGGACCAGAATGTCCAGGCTCTGGGGTGGGGGCGTCAAGCAGATTCCCTGGGACCTATCCAGCTGCATGGTTCCTACAATCTGGGGCAGTTAGGAAATGTTTGTGTGGGAACGAGCAGGATGAAAACTAAGGGGCTAAAGCTCCCTAGGGAGGACAAAGACACACAGTGGGTAGAGATGCAATATGGTTCCTGCTGTCTTAGCTCAGGTTTACTGTGATAGGAAGCAATCCCAAGGGGGATGGAAGCCTGGTGCTTTGTCCTCAAAAAGCTCCCAGTTCACTACTGGCAATAGCTTTTGTGAGGGTAGAAAGGATCTCCAGCAGCTCAGCAGCCTGCTGACTGCTAGATATGTGAAGGAGGGAGAAACAAACCTCCCACCTACAGTTTTCTTCAGACTCCAAGCCTCTTGAAGGTTGACTTCTACTGATATCTTATGCCTTTTACCTCATCACTGCAAATTCTTTCCATGGAATCTCTGGTAGGTTCTGGTACTTTTCTCTTGAAATTATACCTGATCTATGTTTACTTGTTTGTTTTACATGTAAAACATTTCCTTCCTTTTGATATGATCTGGAATCTGATGTCTCTGGTTAGCCATGTTGTCTCCCTTTCTTTATGTCAGTCTCGATCAACTAATTCTCATTTTGGGTCCTGTTTTCTTATGTGCATGCAAGATATTGTACATTTTATCTTGTTAGGGCTGATCCAAAATTAAAAAACCAGTACTATTTCATAAAATTAAATCAGCTATTCAGCTATAGCACATTCTGTAGTATAGCCGTGACTGTAGATTCTATCTGATTATTAGTTTGTAGTAAATGCAAGAAATGATCACTGTATAATACTAAAGAAACAAGAAAAGAAAAAGTGATCAAAGTAAATCTTCTATGATGGCACAAGTAGAATGTTTTTCAATTCTTTTTAAAGCTGAATCAAAGCATGATCATTTCTGTTGAATTTCTGCCTTTGTATACCCTATGATAAAAAAAAAAAAGTTTTTTTTGTTTTTTTTTTTTGAGACAGAGTCTCACTATTGCCCTCAGTAGAGTGCTGTGGCATCATAGCTCACAGCAACCTCAAGCTCTTGGGCTCAAGCGATTCTCTTGCCTCAGCCTCCTGAGCAGCTGGGACTACTGGTGCCCGCCACAACACCTGGCTATTTTTAGAGACAGGGGACTCGCTTTTGTTCAAGCTGGTCTTGAACCTGTGAGCTCAGGCAATCTACCCACCTTGGCCTCCTAGAGTGTTAGGACTACAGGTGTGAGAGACCGTGTCTGGCCAATAAAGATTTTAACATGTAGGAAGGCTCAATAACTAAGCAGTTTGACCCTTTCAGGTCTTGCTTCTATGATTTGTTTGGATATTCCTAAATGTGCTAATTCTAGTGCTAATTATTCCCCAATACTGACATAAAATCTTTCTGAATACTTGATCCAATGACCCATTATTTATAAGGCTTTCCAGTTTGGCTATTAGGACCAGGACCTGGTAAATGCTTCGGATCAAAAATAAAAAATCACTGACATTCTGTAAAACCAAGTCACCTGTTGATCTGTAGGATATTCTGCAGCATAGTCATGACTGTAGATCCTATTTGGACACTGTCAGCTTGAAGTAGGTGTAAGAAATGATCACTCTGGAGTACTAAAGAAAGAAGAACAAAAAAGCAAGTATTCTATGATAACATGAGTTGGATTTTGTCCTTTTAAAACCAAATCAAAGCATAACCATTTGTGCTAAACTTTCTGACTATGTATACACGACAAAAAATGATTTTAAGACATAGGCAACTTTAAATACCCGTAAGTAACAGCCATTCCATTTTTATAGTCAGAGAGTATCCACAAACATGATGCTAAGAAGCTACTGTTCATTCTTTATAATGAAAATAAAATTATATATCCTAAATCTGAAACCCTTTTCTAGCAATAAGTTTCAGTGAGAAAAAAAAAGACAGATTTCCTGCAAAGAAAGAATATAAGGAAATGGAAATGGCACAGATTCTATAATCTGTTGCTTATTTCCTTAAACGATTTAACTTTGTTATATAATGTCATTGTTATATAATGTCTTAAATAATGATGAAAACATTTAACTACAAAAATTATTTTTATTGGTTTATAACTATTAGGCTTTGAACAGTCAGTTATGAAGACTTAGCATTAGATACTTATGTGAGTTGCTTAACCTCCAGAACCAGTATTTCTTCATTTGCAAAATAGAAATAATATTTGTAACACGGGCTAATGCATAATGTCCTAGACCAGGGAACATTTCCAGTAAATGTCAGTTTCTCTTCCCTGCTCAAATAAGTGATTAACATTTTAATGAAACTGAGATTAGTACACTGGTAACCTGGTTCCAAGAACACTATCCAAACTTCTACAAAACAACTTTATTCTTTTTCCCTTTTTATGTGCAAAGAGAACAGACTTGATTTCTTTCCCATATGAACTCCTTAGGAAAACAATCCTACTACTATTAAATATTTCTATAGGTTTTTATTTCCTATTACATTAGTGGTAAAAAAATTCTCTATAGCTAAAATAAGTATATTTTCCATTTTTCTACTTTAAAATGTTTAATAATTCAATTATTTTTGAATTTACTGAAATCATATGACATGTACTATATTCAGAAATTAATCTTGTTTTCTACACTGAAAAATTTACGCTAAAATAATAAAGTCATTCTATTTTATTTTTCATATTGTCATATAGTACATTATCATATAAGTTGTGTTCAAAGCCTCTTCTGTTTTTTAAGTGTAGTCAGGTATCTACTTGGTAGAGTTTTATCTTACTACTACCACTCCTTCAAACAAAAACTGGCACTTTGCCTATCAATCTATCAATCTATTGATTAAAGTTTTCACTATGAAAATTTTAAATTTCCGTAAGAGCAGGATGTGATGGTGTTTTTAAAAACAATTCTTATGGAACTATATTTAAATTATGTGCAAGCATGATTCTGAAGGGGAAAAAATAAAATTAAAAATCTCAGCTCAAGTATAATCATTAAAGATTATTTTCTTTTTTTCTTTTTTTTCTTTGTTTTTTGTAGAGACAGTCTCACTTTATCACCCTCAGTGGAATGCCGTGGCGTCATACAGCTCACAGCAACCTCCAACTCCTGGGCTTAGGCGATTCTCTTGCCTCAGCCTCCCGAGTAGCTGGGACTACAGGCGCCCACCACAACGCCCGGCTATTTTTCTGTTTTGCCATTCGGCTGAGGCCAGGTTTGAACCCGCCACCTTCGGTACATGGGGCCGGTGCCCTACTCACTGAGCCACAGGCGCCACCCTAAAGATTATTTTCTGTCTTAGGAAAACAAAATTATTATTATTATTTTTTTTGTAGAGACAGAGTCTCACTTTATTGCCCTTGTTAAGAGTGCGGTGGTGTCACACAGCTCACAGCAACCTCCAAGTCCTGGGCTTAGGATTCTCTTCCCTCAGCCTCCCGAATAGCTGGGACTACAGGAACCCGCCACAATGCCCAACTATGTTTTTGTTGCAGGTTGGTGGGGGCCAGGTTTGAACCCGCCACCCTCGGCATATGGTGCCAGTGCCCTACCCACTGAGCCACAGGCACCGCCCAGGAAAACAAAATTAACATATCTTTATATTTCTCAATGGAAACAAAGGTATTCTAAAAAATAACTAACGTTCCCTAAAAAGTCACATAAAAGGTTACTCTTACCTGGATAGTTAGGCTATGAGTTAAATCATTTATTCTGTAGAAAAGAATTTCTTTAACAGTAAGTATAAAACACTTACTGTTACTTAATTAAATAATTGTTTTTCCTAAACTATTCAGATTATCAGTAATCTTCCTCGTGGATTTGCTAAATAGAAAAAGCTAAGAAGAAAGTTATATTTTAGCAATACTCTCAATATAATATTCATATTGTCCATGTTGGCTACTAGGACATCCAAATAGGCTTTTATTTTTTTTAATTGCGTAGTTATTTCAATAATGATTTCATTTCACTGTTTATCTGTATAGTTAATAAGGAAAAAAAAACATCAAACTGTTAGCAGTTGACTCTACAATTGCTATCAATTACATTAAAATCTTTTCTCTTACCATTCTGTATTAGTTGAACATGGCCTCCCAATAGCCAGAAGAGAGAATCAGTCACAATTTGGAAAAAGTGTAGCAATAAATCTTTTTCTTCAGCCTTAACATAAAAGATAAATCCAATTTATTTTTTGGTAATAAGTTTAATTAAAAAAATACTTTTCTCTGCAGAGTTAAAAGACCTGGTTATTGGATCTAACTTAGATATTTAGGAGTTACATGATCTTGTCACTTTTAGTTTTTTAATTTGTTAATCTTGTGGTTATAGAATAGTAACACCCACTCTACCTACTAGAAATGATTATCCAAATAAAACAGTGTAAATCATAAAAGAACTATAAGTTCTTATACTAGAATTTATAAATACTTGCTATGCATTAGAATCATGAACTTTTAAAATACACTCATGCATAAGCTTACTGCAAGTATAATGAGTCTTACTTTCCAAGGGTAAAGTCTATACTTTCCAAGGGTAAAGACATCTATAATTGCACAAACGTAGGTGGGTAATTTTCTTATAGAGATAGATCTGAAAATTGCTATAATGTGCAAATGTAGATGACAGCCGGGGCTGGGTTTGAACCTGTCACCTCTGGCTTATGGGGCTGACGCCCTACTCCTTTAAGCCACAGGCGCCACCCCACTGTCCTGTACTCTTGATCAGATTTCAGTTCTATATTTCTGACTTGGACATTACCACTTGAAAATGCAACTAAATCCAAAGAGATAGCATCATTTCATTTTTCCTACTCAGTTTCTACCTTTGTCTTACCACTTCTGTTAAACATCCATAAGGACTTGAAACCTTAGAATAAGCTTCGACTCAACCATAAGCAGTTATGGGTGTTATACCATATATATATATATATATATATATATATAAAAGCAGTGACTTATATGTTTTATATGCTTTCAATTTTTTCTTCATAAAATTTCATTTGACTCTCTTTTCCAAAGTTGTACTTGAGTCACGACCCTTATCACCTCAGTTCTAGCTTACAGCAATAATCTGAAATGGTCTCTTCTACTCTATCTGGCATACTCTTTAATATCTTAAAAGCCTCTCTACTATTTGTAGAATCAAGTTAAAACTCTTCTAAAATCTTCTGCCCTTCACAATCTTTCTCAACTTTATTTTTATATCTTTTTCGATGAGAATACTATAGTTAAGTCTGGTAAGCACTTGTATCAGAATTCAAGTATGCTATACGTATTTCTTTTTCCTGGCTTACCCATTTACCCTACCTATAATGCCCTCATATTTCCAAATGTCACGATTCTTTGGAGATAGACCAATTACCATTAGCTCGATAAAGCTTTACTAATCACTCTTGTTCACACTGGTTGTTCCCTCTTCTCCCTCCCCCTTTTTCTTCTGCTCCTCGTCTCCTTTATAGGACTTATTTTACTATTAGTTACGGGCCAGATAATATTTTAAGCATTGCAACCTCCAGCAACTACTGAACTTTACTGCTATAGAGTGAAAGTAGCCATGAACAATGCAAAAAATAATGGTTGTGGCTATGTTTCAGTATAACTTAATTTACAAAAACTGACTGGATTTAGCCCCTAGGCCATATTTTACTGACCCATACTTTTGCTGACCAAAATTATAAACTCTGAAGGATGTTTTTGGAAGAGTTTAACATTTAAATTTTTAGACTAAGCAGATTACTCTCTTATGTGGTGGGCTTCATCCAATCAGTTAAAGGCTTGAACAGAACAAAAATGTTGACCCTCTCCCAAACAAAAGGAAATTCCCCTTGCCTGGCATATCTTCAAGCTAGCATATTGGTTTTTTTCCCTGACTTCAGACTCAAACTGAAACATTGGTTATTTCTGGGTCTCAAGCCTGTTGGCCTTTACATTGGCACTATGCACTATGAAAACCAGGCCTGGGTTTCAGCCTTTAAACAGAGACTATACCATTGGCTCTCCTGGGTTGCCAGCTTTCCAAGTGCAAATCTTGGGACTTGTCAGCCTCCATAATTGTTAATTCCTTATAATCAATCACTCACTCAATCTCTCTTTCTCTCTCCGTCTCTCTCTCTTTATAATCTCCTATTGGTTCGGTTTTTCTGGAGAACACTAACACATCTGGTTTTTTCCAGTGTGTGTGGGTGTTTAACATAGGGAAAGGAGTTCAAATAAAAACTTGTAGTCTAACCAGGCCGAGGTGTCAGAAGTTTCAGGCTGCCAGATAATAGCTTAGAAAGAAGTAAACTGCAAAGCAGGGAACTCCAAAATCTATATACAAATTTCCATTAAACTACTGACTCCCATACAGTGTATATGTGGAAAGAAGCTCCAAGGAGCCTAGGGGAATCTATAGCTGGAAGGCTGAAAGAAATCAGCAGCAATTTTTTTTTTTTTTGTAGAGACAGAGTCTCACTTTATCGCCCTGGGTAGAGTGCGTGACATCACACAGCTTATAGCAACCTCCAACTCCTGGGCTTTAGGCGATTCTCTTGCCTCAGCCTCCCGAGTAACTGGGACTATAGGCGCTGGTCACAATGCCCAGCTATTTTTCTGTTTTGCAGTTTGTCTGAGGCCAGGTTTTAACCTGCCACCTTTGGTACAGGGGGCCAGTGCCCTACTCGATGAGCCACGGGAGCCGCCTGAAATCAGCAGCAATTTTATCATCTGCTTAGTGTTGGTCATACAAAGTTTGGAGTTCAAGTTCTTATAACTAGAAGGTCTGGATTAATATTTTGAGCTTTCTACTTAACAACAAAAGGACTATACTTTCAAAGAGTAAGGATTATGAACTAGGACAGAGAGTAATACTCTATAGCAAAACAAAGATTTGTAAGTAAATCTACCCTGAGAAAGACTAAAACCAAGCCCCCACAGTATCAATTAATCTGCCAGAATTTAACAGTTTTCAACAGTCTCCAGAGGAAGGTAAGACTGTTCCTCTGTTTCTATAATGTGTCATTCAGTGTCTACTCCAAACAAACAAAAATTATAGACATGTGAAGAATCAGAAACAACGGACTCAGTGTTAAGAGAAAAAAATTAATAGAAACAGACTCCCAAATGATTCAGGTATTGGATTTATAGATAAGAACTTCAAAGTAACTATAATAAGCATAGTAAAGAATCAACAGGAAAAGATGGTATGAGAAGTGAAAAAATAGAGAATTTTAGCAGAGTTAAGATAAGCAAATAGAAATACAGGTGGACATTAAAAGTCTGTGTGCAATTTTAAATAGTTTAACATAGTAAATTGCATACGAATTTTATGTCCACCCAGTAGAACTAAAGAAATAATTAAATAATTTTATACCTGAAATAAAAAATTAGCACATTAAAAACTGCAGAGGACAGGGTCAGTAAACTTGAACACAGACTAACAAAAATCATCCAAACTGCAGTAAACAAAAGGATGAATAGAGCCTCAACAACCTGGAGTCCTAGAGGGAAAGTAGAGCTAGCAGGGCAGAAAAACAAATATTTGAAGAAATACGAACTGAAATTTTCTTAATGTGAATACATTAATTCAGATATATAAAACTAAGCAAACCTCAAAGAAGATAAATATAAACAACTCTACATCACAGCTTACCAAAGGGTAACTGCTAAAACCAAACAAAAAAGTAATTGTCTTAAAGGCAGCCAGAGATAAAAAGGCGCATTATTTAGAATGAATTTACATCAGAAACAACAGATACCAGAAGACAATGGAATAAAATCTTTAAAATGAAGAAATAAAGAAAAATAAACAACAAAAATCCAATGAAGCAGAATTATATACATGTAACAAAAGTATTTCTCAAAAAAAAAAAAAAAAAAAAAAGTGAAGGCAACCTGAAGATAATTAAAAAACTGAGAATTCGTTACCAGTAGAGTATCATAAGAAATCCTAAAGGAGGTTTTTCAGGCTGAATGGAAATACCAAATGAAAATTTAGATCTAGGCTTGGTGCCCATAGCACAGTGGTTACGGCGCCAGCCACACACTGAGGCTGGCGGGTTTGAACCTGGCCTGGTGCAGCTAAACAATGACAACTGCAACAAAAAACAGTTGGGTGTTATGGCAGGCGCCTGTAGTCCCAGCTGTCTGGGAGGCTGAGTCAAGAGAATTGCTTAAGCCCAAGAATTTGAGGTTGCTGTGAGCCGTGACACCACGGCACTCTGAGGGAAGACATAGTGAGACTGTTTCAAAAAAAAAAAAAATCTATATGAAAGAATACAGACAACTAGACATAGTAAATATAAAACATCATTTTCTTTCATTTCTTTAAATTCTTTAAAAGTCAATACACTTTGATGTAAAAATAACAATTATGGTAGATTTTATAATATATGTGAAAGAAATATATTCCACAAAATAGAACAAAAGATGGAAGGTGGTATCATACAGGGAATACATTTTTAAAAAATAGCAAAATGATAGAATTAAACCCAATCATACCAAGAATTAATTTAAATGCAAGCAAATGACACTCTTTAAAAATAAAGCTTGTCAAACTACATAAGAAAGCAAGACCTGACAAAGCTATTTGTACAAGATTTACTTAAGTATAAGACAAAAGTTAAAAAGTAAAAGACTGGGAAAAAACTACAGTAGTCTTAATTCCCCCTAGCTGTGGAAGATACATTTCATGATCTCCAGTGGATGTCTGAAATCATGCATAGTACAGAACTATGCATAATTTCATAGTTCTGTAGTGCATGTAGGTACTGCATGTTTTCATAGTTCTGTAGTGCATGTAGGTAGAGAACCCTACATGTTTTTGTTTTTTTATCTGATAACCAGGTGGCTACTAAGTGACTAACAAACACGTAGGTCATATATACAGCATGGATATGCTGGGCAAAAAGATGCTTCACATCCTGGGCAGGGCATCAGGAAATTTCATCAAGCTACTCAGAACTGCATACAATTTAAAACTTAGGAATTGTTTATTTCTGGAATTTTCCATTTAATAATTTTGGACCACTGTTGATCATGGGTAACCAAAACAGCAAAAGTACAGATAAGAAGGGGGTATTATATCATTCAAACCTTAATCATATGAAAACTGGAGTGGCAGTATCAGTAACAGTAAACAAAATAGACTTCAAGATAAGGTGTATTACTAGAGATAAAGACCATTTCATAATAATAACAGCATTCATTCATCCAGAAGATCTAACATTCCTATATTCCTAAATGTATAAGCATCTAATACATGAAACAAAACCTGATAGAACTAGAGCAAGAATTAAATCAATTCACAATTATAGTTGCAGATTTTAATACCCTTTCTCACTAAAAAGTGGAACATATAGACAAACAAAACCAGTAAAAATTTAGAAAACTTCAACAACACTATTAATCAAATTGACAGGTTTTTTTTTTTTTTTTGAGACAGTCTCACTATGTTGCCCCTGGTACAGTGCCGTAGTGTTACAGCTCACAGCAACCTTAAACTCTTGGGCTCAAGCAATTCTCTTGCCTCAGCCTCCCAAATAGCTGGGACTACAGGAGCCTGCCACAAGGCCTGGCTTTTTTTTGTAGTTGTCGTTTGGCAGGCCGGGGCTGGGTTCGAACCCGCCAGCCCTGGTGTACGTGGCTGGTGCCCTAGCTGCTGAGCTACAGGCGCCGAACCAATCAAATTGACATTTATAGAACATTATACAACTGCAGAATTCACATTCAAGTATACAAGTAGTCCTTGTTTTTGCACTGGTATCACATTAAATGAACCTGTGCCTATCAAAATCTTTACATGGTTCTGATATGCATGAGTTTCAGTTATGATGGCATTGTGCAAAGCAAAGCTTGCTTATAATGAAGCATTCACCAATATCAAACATTTAGAGAGCTATAAAACAAGTCTGAAAAAAAATCCAAAGGATTGAAATGATATAGAGCACACTATCTGACCACAAGAGAATTACATTAGAAATTGATAACAATAAAGTATCCAGAAAATCTTCAAATATTTGGAACCAGAGCAACACATGCCCTTGGTAGAGTATCATGGCATCACAGCTCACAGAAACTTAAACTCTTGGGCACAAACCATCTTCTGCCTCAGCCTACCAAATACTTGGGACTACAGGCATCTAGCCACAACACTCAGCTATTTTTAGAGATGGGATCAGGCTGGTCTTGAACTCCTGAGCTCAAGCAATCCACCCATCTTAGCCCCCCAGACTGCTAGGATTATAGGCATGAGCCACCATGCCTGGGCTTAGCTAATACACGTCTAAACCCACTAGTCAAAGAACAAGAGTACATATACAGCATCTTACACAATGCACCCAAGAAATACTTGAACTGAAAAGATTCCTATATTTGGGATTGAAATATTTTGATTAGAGAAGGTATAAAAGATCAAACAGAAAGTTCACTTTTATTCTTCTTCACTATTGGAGCTACTCAGAAAAGTCCTAGGCCTAGAGAACATACTTTCCTTTGTTGTTAATTTAAGTAGAAAGTATGTTTTAGAAAGATGCCATGGAAATATTTGTCTATGGGTGCTTTCCAAAGTTGATTAGTAAGGCAAATCAAAAAGTTATATAGCATGCTTCAGCCAACATTTAAAATTATTTTTGGTCATAACCTTAAAAATGTTTAAACCCACTACTCTCATAGTACTGTCAGCTAAATATTGTACAATTGAAAATAATGTGGAGCATCTTCTCAAGAAATAAATTGATTTGGCTACAAAACATGGACACTAAATAAACACATACCTTAGCTGCATTTATAAAACATGTTTGTAATCGTCTCCCCAATACCAAAAAATTTTCTACAGCTGACGGAAGTAATTCATTGTAAAATTCTTCTGCATCTTCTCCTGGATCCAAGCCCACACAGCAATGGCTGAAATAAGAGTACAAGTTGTGTTAATGTTAAGTTTCAGTTGGATGCTCAAGCTTCTAGACACTATGCTTTATTAAGAATTTATAGTATTGGGCGGTGCCTGTGGCTCAGCAAGTAGGGCACCGGCCCCAGATACCAAGGGTGGCGGGTTCAAACCCAGGCCCCGCAGAACTGCAAAGAATTTATAGTATCAAAAAAAATTGTAGTAACTTATTCTGTTGTCAAGGCAATGAAGAATTTCTTTTCCTGGAAAATTAGCCTAACAACTTGCTAAAAAAGTAAACAGTGGTATGGACCTTGTTTGTACTTAAGTCCAGGATTCATACATCCTAAAAACCTACATGTCAGCCCTTCAGAAAATAAAAGACGTGGCTCACAAAAAAGAGAAACAAGTGAAGTTTTCAATATAATTATTCTAAAAGCTATAAGATACCTTGAGAGTTTACTTCACTAATAGCATTTGTGTTAACTGATGCATTTTAGACATCTGATAGCTGAAAAATACCCAGGAAGGATTAGCCTGCAAGGTACAGATAAGGAAATCACACACTAATTTCCCACCAATTCTACTTTCTGTAAAATATTTAACTGCATATTCCTTATATAAAAGGGAAATCAGCAAAAACCTAACACTAGCAGGAAAACTTTTACAATATATATTAAATGAGAGAAAGTCATTTAGAGAAATGGGTCTCCTTAAAACTGCAATAAAAGTCTCCCCCTGGATACAAGTTGAAATGTATTTTGAATTCATCAGAAGTCTCAATAATAAAAGGTATTTGCGCAGACAAATACCAAAAAGAGCCCCAAACCCAACAGTCCCTATCTGTGCACTCTAGTAAGTACTGCTGTTTGAGTCTTTTCAACAAAATCTGCAGACACTAATAAGCAATAACTACTACATATTGAACATGCTAAAAAACCCAAGTGGCTAATGGTTCAGGTGCTAATAAGTTTTATTTTTCTTTTATTTGTATTTTGAGTCCTAAAATTAATGGGCTAATGCTCACACGTATCAGCTTTTCTTTTCTCCTTGGTTCCTAAATTGACTATCTCCTCTGATTTAGAACATTAATAAATAAAATTATCTTTATTTATTAACACAGCATTCATGAACATGGGAATTTCTTATGTCTTCGATTCTACCTCTGAGATCCTGGCTCAATCAATATAATTATGACCTAGCATACTACTCAAATGATTCTATTTAAGGCAATCATTAATATTAAAAATTAAAGTATAAAGTATACATTTGTGAAGTGCTTTTTGTGACTGTATACTTTAAATTTGGCCTTTACCTAGTAACAAAGTAGGAATAAGCAGTTTAGAAAGCTAGGATCCAAGCCATAGCACAAATAGGACAAAACTCCTTTATTAGGGATAGTTATTAAAATCAGATGACTTATTTATAAGTCATTAATATATTTATTTATATATCTTGTTATTTAAAACAACAAGAAAGAAAGCTGGGATCCAGTTATTAAATACACACTTCCAGTTACTTAATAAGGAAGTGGCTTAGACACTGAGAACGTGTGGTTTATTTTATTGCCTCCTTTTAAAAAATGAATTTGGGGCAGGCACAATGGCTCATGCCTATAATCCCAGCACCTGGGAGGCCAAGGCAGGTGGAATGCCTGAGCTCAGGAGTTCAACACCAGCCTGAGCTAGAGCAAGACCCCATCTCTAAAAATAGCCAGGTGCTGTGGCGGGCGCCTGTAGTCCCAGCTACTCAGGAGGCTGAGTCAAGAGAATTACTTGAGCCCAAGAGTTTGAGGTTGCTGTGAGCTATGATGCCAGAGCACTCTACCAAGGGTGACAAAGTGAAATTCTGTCTCAAAATAAATAAATAAATAAATGAATAATTTGATCTCTTTTCTATGAATTTTTAGCATGCCAATCTATCAGTAAATGCTGCCTCTTAATTTTATGGACAGGATTTGGGCTACTTAGTGAAATATAAGGTAGCTAAACCAATACAAACTAAAATGACTAGTTTCTATATCTGTTCTATAGTAATTATATACTTTCATTTTAGTGCCTACTTCATTCTGCCTTGTATCATACATTTCCATGACTGTCATTCAATTTCTATTATAAGGTTCTCAATAGGGCCAATGCCTTAATGACTTCATTTCTTCAAATATCTCTTAGTCCGTAAACAGTGTATTAAATAGATACTTGGGATTCAATGGTGAGCAAAAAAGTGATTACCACCTTCATGAAAGTTACAGAAGAAAATTATTTGCAGTCAAATAATTGCAAATAGAATTATAAATAATAATATACAGTATAAAGGAAAAGCACAACAAAAACCTGTTATAGGAGGTTGCCAAGGTTGTTAGGTACATGAATAAAAAAGAAGCAAATGTCTAAAATCAGAATCAACTATTACATCCCTCAAGAACAAACTGACTTACTGCTTCAGTTTACCTTAGTATTTGTGTAAGCTGGGATATTGTAGTCCAACCACCCTGGATTCGAGAACAGTCTTGACTGAGGACCAAGAGGCAATACTGAATAAGGTCATAACAATATATATCTTGTTTAATTTTCTTCAACTCTGAGCTTCCTAAAGGTATGGTGTTTATTATTTCTAAGACAAAAGGAAATAAGATACACTTATTTTTGCTCAATACATCCAAGGGCTACTTGTATTTTCATATGTTGAATAAAGACTGAAAATATATCATAAGGAAAAATTACTGCTCTGTCATAGTGTTATGATTTCTCTAAACAAATTAGAAATTCTACAATTGTACCAATGATAGATTAGTTTTTTATTTATACTGTGTTATCCAACAACAAGACAATTTTCTTACCTTTTAACTTCAGCAATATGACAGGGACATTCTGCTCAGGACTTTTCGCAACTTCAGCAGCTAAAGCTAATATCCTTGGGTCTGTACCTGTTGGCTTCATTTCTCGTATCACCTGTACTTTTATAGAATCAAAGAATAAATGTCAAAATGCCCTATCCACCACTTAAATAATGTCTATAATACAATTTCAATATAAATGAAAACTTATTTGAGAAATACCCTGTTTGAGAAATGAAGTATAGATTTTTTTCATTTCTTCATTATAACAAACTCTGGTTTTTCTAACCAGTGTAAATCTAAAAGAGCTCTAGATCCCCATACTCATATATAACTGGTATAATAGGTATTGTTCACTGTGCACTCACTAAGAGTAGGGAACTGTGCCAGGAGCTTCATATTCTCTCTCTCTAATCTACAGAACAATCTAGCAAATAAATTGTCATATAAGAAAAACTTTTATCCTTTTATCATACAAGGAAAACAGGTAACAAAAAAGAGGTAACAGGGCAGGTCTAAGACTGCTATCCTTTCTAAGGCCTGCTTACAAGGTTGGCCCCTGGCTTGTATCTAGAACTCGGATTTCAGGAGGGTTACTACCATTCTCTGATAAGACTGAATCACTGTGCCTACACTGTTTACAAAAACAACATAGTTTATGCTGAATACTTGCTTTCCTTCCGCGAGTCTTGGAATTCTGGTACATACCAACAAAAGCTGTCTATGTGACCATCCTGCAATAAAAATTCTGGTCACTGAGTATCTAGTGAGATTTCCAAGTTTTAGATAATGCTTCATAGGTGTTGTTATAACTGATTGCTGGAGGAATTAAGCATGTTCTGTGTAACTCCACTGCAAGGGGTTTCTTGTAAATTTGTACCTGGTTTCCTTTGGATTTTACCCAATATGCCTTTTCCTTTTGCTGATTTTGCTTTGTATCTCTTTGCTATAATAAATCATATCTGTGAATACTACTATATCTTGAGTCCTGTGAACCCTCCCAGTGAAGCACTGAACCTGGGTTTGTCTTAAGGATCCTTAGCTTAGAAATGTTATGAGATTATAAGATTACTAAAATTGTTTCTAAATAGTATAATGAATAAAATTATTTCTCCTAAAATAAAAGTCCACGGCCCAATTTATTGCTGAAAATTTTCTTTATAAAGTTTTAAAGCATTTAAGACTCAAAGACATCACTTTAAGATATTATCATTTAATAATAAGCATCTTTCATTACTTACAATTAGTAAAACCTAACATACAGTATTTATTGAGAGTTAAGCACTGTGCTAAATGCTTTTATATGCATTTTCTTAATCCTCACAACAGGACTATGAGGTAGAGGCTGTAATCATCTCCATTTTAGGTATGCATATGTGTCACACACCCACACATTTTTGTCCATGGTTCCTGGCTTATGATTTCCATACCCTTTGTTACATCTTTAGTCATTATGTTGGAATGCTTTAGGCTTCAGAAGCAGGCCTCAGAAAACAAGAATCTCTTTCTTCTGCCCCCTTTTACCTACTGCTTTTTCTCCCCAAGGTAGGGCTCTAATCTTCCATGCCTTTCTCTGACCTACCTTGTCTGATTATAGGTCATAAGGTCCCCAGTTGAGCATACCCTGGAAGGAATGCTGCACAGAGAGGCCAAGAAGAATTTGAACATACAGACCTTGCTGGGTTTCCCACCTCATCTATTAGTACTATATTATCCAGTAACATTTCCACATGGCTGTCCTTGCTTAAATCATGCCTATCCAACAGTCTCCATAAAAGGTCCAGGAGGACTGGGTACAAGGAGCTACTGGACAGCTGAACATATGGAAGTTCCTACAGGGCAGCATGGAAGCTCTGCACCCCTTCCTGTATCTTGCCTATTCATCCCTTCTTCTGTATCCTTTGTAATAGCCTTTATAATAAACCAGAAAAAGTGTTTTCCTCAGTTCTGTGAGACACACTAGCAAATTAATTGAATCCAAGCAGGGGGTTGTGGGATTTCCAATCTATAGCTGGTATACATAGAAGCACAGGTAAAACACCCTGGTGCTTGTGATTACCATCAGAAGTTAAGGAGCAGCCTTGTGGGACTGAGGTCTCAACCTGCAGGATAGCAGAATTGAATCAGAAGATACCCAGCTGGTATCTGCTGAGAACTGACTACTTTGCTTATTGGTGAGGAGAAATGCCCCCACATTTGGTCATAGAAGTCTTTTATATTGATTGTTGTGATGTGAGAACAAAGGAAAAAAGTTTTTGTTTTTCTGCTCATATGTTCTTATTATGTACAATATAAATCATTAAAAGTCAAGTGTGCTGAATATACTTTAAGAAATCCTGTGCAATTCCAGGCACATAGCAGGCATAAACTTTCCAAGAGTTTGGAAAGTTTGTGCCTGCATATCGTTATCTCATTCTTGCCAATTAAGCTATGCTTCTTTTGTTAAGAGTTCATCTAAATACGTATGTTTAAACATCCCCTCTATTGGAGGTTATTCATGTTGTATGTTATTATAAGCAAGACTGCAATCATTATTAATGTACACACCTTTATACACTTATTTTAGTATGTCTGTACGATGAATTCCCCTTGATGTTGAATGGCTGGGTCACTAGGCCACATGTATCTTAAATTTTGATTAGATTATACCAATTTTTCTGCAAAGTGAGTATTCCACTTAATGCTTCAGTTAACATTGAATAAGGATGCTTATTTTACTATACCTTCATTAATACAAAACGTCATTTACATTTTTGCAGATCTGCTAGATGAAAAATGGTTTAATCTTTTTTTTTTTTTTTTGAGACAGAGTCTCACTTTGTCACCCTTGGTAGAGTGCCGTGGCGGCATAGCTCACAGCAACATCAAACTCTTGGGTTCAAGTGATTTTCTTGCCTCAGCCTCCTGAGTAGCTGGGACTACAGGCGCCTGCAACGCCCAGCTATTTTTAGAGATGGAATCTTACTCTTGCTCAGGCTGGTCTCAAATGCCTAAGCTCAGGCAATCCACCTGCCTCGGCCTCCCAGAATGCTAAGATTACAGGCACGAGTCACCATGCTCGGCCTGGTATAATCTTGTTTTGATTTGTATTTCTCTGATTATTAGGGAGGTCAAGCACATTTCATGTTTCTGGCCATTTCTCCTTTATATATTTCCATTCAGAAAAGCTAAATATCTTTGGCTATATATTTTTTTGGCTTGTCTTATTCTTTTGCAGAAGCTTTTCATATATGGATATGAATCTTTCATCTTTTATATTGGTTGTAAAATTTTCTCCTTCACTGCCATTTATTTTTTAATTTTGATTATGGTGTCTTTGCCACAGTTTTGCAAATTTTAAGTAGTCAAATATAAAACATTTTCTGCTATGGCTTCTGCCTTTTCTGTCATGTTTAGAAAGGCCCTTTCTACCCCAAGAGTTAAAAAAATTCTTTTACTCCCCTCCTCTCCCTTTCCTCCCTCCCCCAGAGGATGGGTAGAGGGAGGGTAATTGGTTAGAACACACCCATGGTGCATTTTACAAGTGTATATGTTAAATCTACTAAGTGTAGAATGTAAATGTCTTAACACAATAACTAAGAAAATGAGGTGAAGGCTATGTTAACCAGTTTGATGAAAATATTTCGAATGGTATGTAAAACCAGCACATTGTACCCCATGACTGCATTAATGTACACAGCTATGATTTAATAAAAAAAGAATTCTCCTAATCTTTTTTAGTGTTTTTTATAGTTTTATCTTCCTTATATCGTCAAATTAAGGCATTTTGTGAATAATGTAATACAAGAATCTAAATTTTTTAAGTTAGATGAGGTTATAGATTTGTGAAAAAAGGACCAATGCACATAGCAGTCATAAATTCTTGAGGTAACTAGTCATGAAGAGAAATAACAGAAACAGTCTGAAATGTCACATTTTCATACACTAAGTATACACAAATGTACGCACATAGTCTATTTTTGGACTCTATTTAGCTTCATTACTCTATTAATATTTGTTTATTCTTGAACTAGTACAACACGGTTCAATTTAATAGTGTAGGTGTGGAGAAAATTCACACCAGAAGGTGAGGTTCATGAGAGTAAATCCATACCATCCTTGGTAGCTGCCTTCTTATATCTCTGGTTCACTACTATATCCACAAGTGGCTGGACGAGAGCCTAACATGTGATAGGTACTTCACAAATATATGTTGAAAGAATAAATAAATGTACATGTGTACACAAATATATGTTGAAAGAATAAATAAATGTACTTGTGTATGCTGAGACTCAATTTCTTGGCCTTCTGCTTTCTCCTTGTTACAATATGAAAAGCTCGGATTTTTATTTGGAATATTTTCTAAAGTAAAATAGGCTCAAAATAATTCATGCCCACCTATCTACCATAATAAAATATCACTAAAATATTATCCTATACACCAAATGTGTATACAGCAGTATGGTAGATGTAAGGTTCACGAAGATTCTATATAGGCCAGATTTCCTACTACTGTTCTGGTTGGGAAATAAAACTATAATATTTATGTGTACATATATACATACATACACACACAAAATCTTAGGTGTATAAAATACAATATGTTAAGTGCTAAACAAATGACACAGTTGATAAGAATACAGATTATAAAGTCAGACTGGGCTTCTCTGAATCAGTTTTCTTATCTGTAAAGTAAACAGAATAGCAGGTCCTACCTCTTAAAATAATTGAATGTTTAGAAAAGGCAGCCATCAATGGTCTTAAAATGTCATATGACAGCAGAACTGAGCCTTCATAATAACCATTTGGAGAGTTCTTATTATGTACCATGAATTGTTTTGTTTTCATATATTAACTCATTTAATCACCTCAACAACTCTAAGTGATAAGAGTTTTCCCCCAAGTTAACGATGAGCATTCTTAACTTTTAAAAGTTTAGTTTTCACAGTCACATTGTTAAGTCTGAAGCTGGGGTTCAAACTGGAGCCAGATGATGGCTCCAAACACTGAACACTTACCCCCGAGATGCAACAGTCTCAGCACACTTTAACAGGGTAGAACTCTGACACAGTCACCTACCTACACGGAACAATAAATTGACAAATCTGCCTCAGGCAGAAGGTAAGAGAGTATAGTGTGATTACATACTTGCCCTGGGGGAAATAAAAAACAACCACCTGTTACGGAAACCATTTCTAAACTTTCTCTTAAGTTCTTCTCCAATACAACATCTTATCTTTAAATTCACGAACTCTGACAGAAAAACAATGACAATTACTTGTCAATTATTAATGCTATTACCCTGTCGCCAAAGCAAACAGCTCCAGCCTCAGCCTTGATTCTGGCCGCGTCTGCTACTGCCTCCACAGCTCCCTGTGAAGAAAATAAATAAAAGAAAGAAACCCAGTGCAATCCAGTCATAGCTGATCCTGAACATCTGTCGTTCCCATCTCTGAATCCTCTTTTATCCCTCCCGACACGTCCCCTCCTCCAGTCCTAAGACCACCGGGAACTTCCTCTGGTACAAAAAGTCAGAAAAGGATTGCCGAGGTCACGGCGTCGCTTCCAGTCAGGACGCAGGACCAGGACTTCGGGACTGCGGGCTCCTGGACTCGGGATTTTAGACCCGGCTTTGGGCAAGACGCCAGGCCTTCCGTCCAGTCACCAACTCCTCCCGGACCTTAGTTTCCACACCGTCCCTCCACAGAAAGGGTGTGGGATAGGCCAATTCTCCCGTTAGGAGCTCCTACGTGCAGGTTCATTCGGTCCAGGAGCTTGGAGCCCGGGCCTTGGGGTACCCTCAGGCCCACTCCTCCAGCCGCCACCTCAGATCCGGTACCTCATCTCGTTTCCAGTTCCTTCTCCAAAGGACGCGGCGCCCACCCGGCCCCACAGCGTTGCGGCCTTCCCACAGAGCAGCGTGCGTCGCAACGCGGGAAGGGGCCTGGAGGCGGGACCAGGAGCCGCGGAGCCAAGGGGCGGGGCGCTCTTTACCGGGAAGCCAATCAGAACGCGAGAAGCAGCCTAAGGGGAAGCGCGCGCCGGGAGCGGGGTGGGGTCTGTGGTGGAGGCGCTGGCTGCTATCTAGTGCAGCTGCTACGGGCTGAGGTGGCAGATGGTGTGGAGTGCCTGTGCCGGAGGTGAGGTTGGAGCCAGAGAAGAAGGATGAGTGGTGCAGCAGGACTTGCGCGCATTGACGGTCGCGAGCGGGTTCTCAAACTAGGCGAGAGTTTTGAGAAGCAGCCGCGCTGCGCTTTCCACACCGTGCGCTGTGAGTGAGGACTGCCTGGAGAATAAAGGATTGGGGGGCCTCCGGGAGTAGGGGTGTTTGGGCACAGACTCCTCTGAGTTGTTCCCACAGTCCGCCTCACTCTGCTGGAGGTTGAAGAGGGGAGCGCGATCCACTCCCCTGCCTGGAGAATTAGGGTGGTGGTGGAAGGATTGAGTCGAGCAGGTGTGGTAAACCCTGGGCACCACAGGGGGCGGTAGGTGAGACCCGCAGACAGGAAGGGAAACTTCGTGGAGAAGAGATACCTGCAGGTGTAACTGTGGAGACGTGACAGGTGGACAGTGCAAAATGGAAAGGAAAATAATGAGGTGACAAATGGAAGGGACAGAGGATGGAATGCAGAGGGAAGGGAGTGCCTTGAGGCTGGTGCGGCAATATTCTATCTTTGCTTTTTCTCACCTTTGGCTGATGGTTATTTAGGGCGTTCTTGGGAGAAATTCTCAATTATCCAAATAATCTGTATTTCTTTGGACCCCAGGTTTCAGTCAATTGCAAAATACAGATTATTTGTATTTAAAGTATTGGCGGGTGTGTTTTAAGTTCTTTATTTAGAAGATATTTACCTTCCTATGATGTCTACTCCTTGGTTTTCCTTATGTTTTCTGGAACTTGTTTTAATAAGTTATTCTCTTTTATGTCGAGGTAGAAAAGGGAGCTCTTTTGCTTTAGTAATTGGATGATGTAGGTTCCAAGAAGGAAAATATAGCATACAGGATTTCATATGCAAAACATTCATTCTTTGCATAATAGCCCTCATAGATTCTAAAGCAGGAAGGAAACTTTGAGGTCATTGAATCATAACCTCTCGTTTTTCTGTGGCAAAATTGTAAAGTAGATATTTTTTCACTTCCTTTCCACAGCCTTGCCTTTCCTTAGTATGTCATCATTCTGCCTTTCTCATTCTGACCTCAGGCTGTTTAGAAATGTTTATGATTTTTACTCTGAAATATTTCATGGTTCAATCAGAACACCCCATTAAAGCATGCATTTTGATGTGGTGGTTTCGTCAACCTTCTTTTTCAAATAGTGCCACTTCTTATCCTTTCCTCTTCCTTGTCAGGTATGCAGTAGTCTTAGTATTAATTTTTCAAGTTACAAGTTTTAAGATTATAAAAATTTTCTCAAGACTATACTTTTATATAATTTGGGTGTGTATTCTTTTTTTAAGGGCACAAACCACAAATTAAGTGAATAAAAAATAGCCTTTGAAAATCATCTTGCAAATGCTTTCAAAGGCTTTCATTTTGGTTCTTAAAATGCTGGAATTTCATTTTAAAAATCCAAAAATCAAATAATCCAGCTACAAGGATGAAAATAAATAAAAATAAAACAGCAATAACACCCTCCAATACTTTGAATACAAATAACCTGTATGTGACAATTGACTGAAATCTGGGGTCCAAAGAAATACAGATTATTTGGATAGTTGAGAATTTCTCCCAAGAATGCACTAAATAACCATCAGCTAAAGGTGAGAAAAATAAATCCAGAAGCTTGAATATGCACTTAATCCTGTGGAAGACATTAGAAAGGTTTTCAGCCATTACTTTTCTTTTGTTGAAGCAGGCATAGTAATGGCACAGAATAATTTTAAATTTATTTAAATAAAATAAGTCATTATCCTTGAAGACAGTTTCATTTTCAATAGTGTGACTCTGTTGTTGATCCAGGGCAGACAGACCTAACTGGTAACAGACATGCAAGCCAGTGGAATCTAGGGGAAAGGAATAATCTATCTTTATGTGCAGGGGCAATTATGCCTGTCTGGCATCATTAGGCTTACAACAAGCATGAATGTGAATCCTGGTCTCCACCACCTACAAATGTAAAGTGACTTTGGGACATTCTCTAAGCTCTTAGCCTAAGTTTCCTTACATGCATAATAAAAATAATAGCATCTATATTTCACGTTTTTGTAAGGATTAAATAAAATACCATAAATGACTTAGCACAGTATTTAGCATAAAGTAGACAATAAATAATAGTACTTTATTTTTGAAGAATTATATTCATACGTGCATGAGGTATGCCAATCGTAACTTACTTAGACTTTGAAGAGGTATCAAGGCTTAGCAATAAAACTTATCAAAAAGAAAGTCTGGCAAGTGGTGGGAAGGGGATAGGATGTTCTATCAAAGATAAGCTAAATGCTTAGCAATAGATGCTTCATTGGGCAGAAGAGTTTGAATAATAGGACCCAATAGAATCAATTTTGGATTTGAGCTAGTACTATAAATTTTATCCAGGAAAGGGAAATACATTGTGAAATCTTAAGTTTATAAATGATACCACTTTTTGCTATCATGAAAAAATGAACTGATGAACAATGACTAGAGAGAGATCATCTGGGACTTTAAGGGAACTCCCTCCCCAAAAGGTAGTAAAGATATTTGTTATGAGCAAATACCAGAAAGTACCCTAAGGAAAACTAAAATTAAAATTATATGTTAAAAGTACAAAAGGAAAATGGCAATGCCTATTCTAAAGGGATTAAAAGTCTTGAGGTAGAGATGAATCTGATCCACAGGAAATAATTAGAAAATAAGCATTTTATGTGTAATTTAGCACCTTATGCATACATACTTAAAATAAGTTTGGAAGTGGTTCAAAGAAGGGCGAGCTGTATAAACCCAACTCAACTACAAGATCTCTTATATGTATGTTGCATTGAAGGCACTATGCTAGAGCCACAGTTCTAGAGGAATTAAAGTATGAGGTATTGTGCTTTGAAAAATTATGGTATGGTAGAACATGTCTACAAAGAGGTAGTTTATGGTAGGTTTAGATGAATGATATAGTAAATGCTACAGGAATGGAGAAGAAATTGAGATTCTGGAGAGGGCTGCACCAGAAGTGGCTTCAGGGAAGAGGAGACTTTGACATAGGACTCAAATTCTAAGAAAGCAAAAGGATAGAGAAAAGCAAAACATTAGATTATAGGTATTCTAATAGTTTAGCCTTAGCCTTTAGCTGGTTGAAAACTAATTTCTTTTTGGCAAGAATGGAAAGTGATGGCTTTGAAAGATATTATGAAAGAAGCTATAGTGACTAAATTTGAGTGATGAAGGAGATAGAGGAATATTTAGTGGAATACTTAGATCGATAAATAAAGACTACCAACAAAGTCCACTACAGTGGGTACCCACATAGGCCTGATGATAACCTGTTTATAGATAGTGAAAGATTTTAAGGGGCAATTACTTCATTTCTACTGTATACTAATAAAATGACTTTGTTTCTTACTTTAGGTTCACAAGTGATGTTTGCTAGCTCAAGCTGAAGTTCTCTTCTCTCCCTATTGACATTGATATATCTCTGCCAACCTCCCATTTTTTATTCTGCGTTTTGTAGTTCCTTATTCTAGCTTTAGCAAATAGTGTTGTCGTTTTGTGATCTGGGCCAAGGGACTTAATTTCTTTTACCTTTGTTTCTCTTATCTGTAAGATAGGGATATTCGTTACCTTACAGGATTATAAGGCTTCAGGATAAAAGTGATTAGGAAAGACTTTTTAAATTTATTAGCACATAAGTAACTATTCTTGTTACTCTGTTTTATATTTGTGTTTATTCTCTTATATTTTCTGGATTCTCTTTTACTTTCTACTGTCTCTTCTTTTGTTCTTTTTAAATTTTTTTAAATTCTTTTTTCTTTTTTGTCCTATATAGACAAGGAGACTTTCTCTTTGTCTCTGTGACATTCAAGTTCAGTTCTAATTTTTTCCTTCAATATCACTATCTTTTTATCAATTGACATTAATTAACACCTATTTCTCTCAGTCCAAACCCTCTTTCAAGCATCTAAAACTTAACACCTTAATTATATTTTTCATCATTCTTCTACTACTAAGAACTCCTCAATTGATTTTCAGTCTAATCTTTATCCTTTAATTCTTTAGTTGTGCTTCCCAGAGATATATTGCAAATCGAAACTCTTTCACATTTTTGATGTTTGTTATATTATTTTTATACTTATTTCTTAAAATCTAGGAATAACTATTGAGATTTTAGGAGATGCATCAGTTTTGAACTAAAGCAGCACACAGAATAAACTATATTATAAAAAATGCTTTGTGTGAATTATTTATAATCATTTGCATTTATGTTTCCTTAAGTAATAGAGGAAAGGATTGTATTTCTTTTCATAGATTGTAAGTAGAATCAAATATGAAGTGTTAAGCATGATTCCTGGCACATAGTATTCCAAAAATGTTAGCAATTATAATTATTATGAAGCAGGGCCAGCCTTTGTATTATTGACAGAACAATAATTTGATGAGCATTGGGAGGTTCTCCTTTCCTAAGATCTTCCATTATATTTCCCTAAATTCCACTAATAAATATACATTACTTTGGATTTACACTCTTCACCTCTGGAGCTTATTTTGTTAATATGAAGATGAATCTCTTGAGACAGAGGTAATAACTGGGAAGGACCTCTGAGAGAGGGAGATGTCCTATATCTTGATCTGGTTGGTAGTTACTCCTATGTCACTTTGTGAAAGTTATCAAGCTTATGATTTATATTCTATTTTGTTTATTTGTTTATTTATTTATTTATTGAGACACAGTCCACTATGTCTCCCTCAGTAGAGTGCTGTGGCATCACAGCTCATAGCAACCTCAAACTCTTGGGCTTAAGCGATTCTCTTGCCTCAGCCTCTCAAGTAGCTGGGACTATAGGTGCCTGCCACAATGCCTGGCTATATTTTTGTTGCAGTTGTCATTGTTTAGCAGGCCCGGGCCACGTTTGAACCCGCCAGCCTCGGTACAAGTGGCCAGCAACCTAACCATTCAGCTATGGGTGCCAAGCCTTATGTTCTATTTTGCATATATACCATATTTAATAAAGAGTTAACTTAAAATAAATATAACAAAGAATTGTATATCAGAATTATTAGTCATTGATGTATATTAACATGAATTATTTTTGAATGGCTTTCATATCTTAAAGGTTTTTAAGTTTGTGAAATATATTAGCACTCTAAATTCCCTTTGGGTGATAGATTTTAAAAGCATCACTTGGACTGTGATTCAGCTCAAAATTAAAATTTATTTTTAAGTTCTTCCAAATTAGCAGCTTTGGTTAAATTTATACATCCATTAACGTTATACGTATTCATGAAAAATTCAAATTGTTAAACTGAAAAGTCTATTGTTTCTAAAATTTCCTCATTAATATGCACTGAATTTGTTCTATATTCCTTCATTTTGTTTCTCCTGAGATAGACAAGTGACAGTAGGAACCAAAGGTCATTTAAGAAAAAATTATGTGAGGAAAGGACTAAACATTGAAAATGGTCAATCTGTATCAATGGTCTACTTTTTCAGAAAGTTACAAAAGCAGTGATATTATGTAGTAGTAGAATACATTGGTCAAGTTCTAGACAGGAATTCTAAAGCAGCATGAGTTTGAAGAATACTTTTTTAAGAGTATAGCTATTTCTTTTTTCTTAGAATTATGCATATAGAATTAAACTGGATTGTATTTTGTTCATTTGTTGACTTATAACTTTTTAATTACTGACCTTTGAAAATGATTTATCACACTTAAACATGCTCATAGTTTTGATATCCAGGTGTTCTATTTTACAAAAATCAGTATTTGTATCTATTTTTAGATGATTTCAAACCTGCATCTATTGATACTTCTTGTGAAGGAGACCTTGAGGTCGGCAAAGGTGAACAGGTGACAATAACTCTACCAAATATAGAAGTGAGTATTTCCATATATTTAGACTAAAGTGATCTTTTTTGTAGGATTTTCACTAAATTTAAATTAAAATATTAAATAATTGCACAATTCATATAGCAATGGCCAGTTAAAGTAAATAATAAGCACAGCAAAGAAAAGAAAATGACCATATTTTAACTATTTTAGGGAAAAAATACTTAAAATACTTTCTTTTTTTTAAGAGATAGAGCTTCACTTTGTTGCCCTCGGTAGAGTGCTGTGGTGTCACAGCTCCACAGCAACTTCCAGCTCCTGGGCTTAGGTGATTTTCTTGCCTCAGCCTCCCGAGTAGCTGGGACTACAGGTGCCTGCCACTACACCCAGCTATTTTTGTTGCAGTTGCCATTGCTGTTTTATCTGGCCAGGGCTGGGTTAGAACCCACCACCCTCGGTATATGGGGCCAGCACCCTACCCATAGAACCACAGGTGCTGCCTCTAAAATACTTTCTTTAATCCATTTAGTAGTTTCAGGAACTCTCACAGTAGATGATTTGAAAAAAATTAGAGGTCTAAACAAGTATTTATTAAATTATTATTATGAACCAGATTTTATACTCTGACATAGGGATAATAACATATTGTTTGCCTTCTAGTCCTAATCTGTTATAGAAGGCAAAAACATAAACATCTAATGTCAGAACTTAGAACACATACAAAATTTTATGCTAGTACATAAGTGAACTCAGATACTTTGCCTGGTGGTATCTTGAAAGGCTACAATAGTAAGCAATATTTGAGCTGAGCCTTTAGAGGAAAAGCAAGTTTTTATCAGACAGAGAGTAGAATATTCTATCTAGACCAGTGGTTCTCAACCTGTGGGTTGTGACCCACAGGAACTGTATTAAAGGGTCGCGGCATTAGGAAGGTTGAGAAACACGGATCTAGACAAGCAGAACAGTATATGAAAGGCTCTAATGCTAAAGAACAAAGAATTTGTGGAATAAATGACTTTAAGGTAGTAAATCACAGTATAAAGAAAAATATTGACAGGAATAGAGAAGGGAAAGGTTGTTTGGGATCAGATTGTGAAGGATAGTTTGTGTCATGCTATAGAATTTAATCTTTATTCCATAGGCCTTACAGAACCATTAGAAGTTTTTAAGCAGAGAAGTAACTTGATTAGATTTGGTTGTGGCAGGATTTCAGCAGTAGTTTGGGGAATGGGTTGAAAAAGAAAGAAACTTGGTCAGAAAGTCCCTAACCATAAGTTTTGTATATTTTTAAAATTTCCAGATGTATCCAAGTAACACTACCAAGTACTATTTGCATAAAAATACAAGTTCTTTGTTGTATATTCTACTTTTCACAGTCCTTGAATTAGATTCTTAGTATTCAACTTAAGTTTCTTTTTCTTTTCTTTTATACTGACTTTGTCTAGTCTCAGAGAAAACTAAGACTATACCTTTATAATTTAATATATAAAGAAAAGCTTATAATTTTTTAACATGTTTTCATTTGGTTTAAGTTTTATAATAGGAGCAATTTTATGCTGGTCTAGAGGTAAAGCAAGTAAGCTTTCCATCCTCTCATCTATTACCTTTTTCTTATTTTTATCAGTCAACAGTATTTGATACTATAGTCTTATGTCAGACTATATCAGTTACTGCCTCTGAATATTTTCCTAAGACTAAATTTATGGGTGCTTTTTATTGAATTTTTCTCATCTTCTCCCTTAGGAACTGAAGAAAATGAAAAATCAATTTAGTACAAGGTATTGTAGATAAGTTAATCTTTGTATTATACTGTTATGAAAAATTGTTCAGATTCTAGTGTCACTAAAATAGTTTGGAAATTTAGTCTTTAGTAACCTAAGGCTTTGCCTTATGATACCTATAGGAGAAAAAACCTGAACCAATCACTTAATTTTAAAATTTGATACACTATGTTGTGTGAAGCTTTAAGCTGACAACAGCAGCCACTAGCCCTTGTTGTCTCTGCCCAGTGATGACTGGTTTGTAGATTAACTTTAGTTGGATTCTTCTTTGCCATATTTAATATTTATTTCTCAAATTGTCATCCTCCCATCATATGCCTTGCATTGCTCTTCTACTCCAAACAAAGAAGGATTCTTATGTTTATTTTATTTATTCTTTTAAATTTCAGATTAAGATGAGGGTACAAATGTTTAGGTTACATTGTTTTCATTTCTAAGATAAAGTTCAAGTTCTAGTTGAGCCCTTCACCTAGGGGTCATGCTGAACATCCTTACATTGTGCATATTAGGTGAGATCCTGCCAATTGCCCTTCTTCCCTCCTCCTCCTTTTTTTCTCCCTCCCCTCCCCCTTACTAGACTATACTTGTGTTTTTTTCCTTTGTGTGGGCATGTACTTGTTTATATATTGGTTTTATATTAGTATTGAATTCATTAGATACTTTTTTCCCCTTTGTTTTTTTTGAGACAGAGTCTCAGTATGTCGCCCTGGGTAGACTGCCATGGCATCCTAGCTCACAGCAACCTCAAACTCCTGCGCTTAAGCAATTTTCTTGCCACAGCCTCCCGAGTAGCTGGGACTATAGGCACGTGTGACAATGCTTGGCTATTTCTTGGTTGGACTTGGCCCGGGCTGGATTCAAACCTGCTAGCTCCAATGTATGTGGCTGGCGTTCTAGCCGCCAAGCTACAGGTGCCAAGCCTTTTTCCCCCCTTTCATGTGTTGCTTTACTTAGAAGAATGTGTTTCAACTCCATCCAGGTAAACACAAAAGATACAAAGTCTCAATCTTTTCTCCTGGCAAGTTTCAATCTTTTCTCATGGCTGAATAGTACCTCACTGGTATATATATATACCACATATATGGAAATACTCACTTCTATAACCACAGTTAATCCCTTCCTAGGTTGGTGGGCACTTGAGTTGCTTCCATGTCTTGGCAATTGTGAATTGAGCTGCATTAAACATTCTGGTGCAAATTTCTGGTGTAAAATGATTTTTTTTTCTTTTTGGTAGATATCTGATAATGAGATTTTGTGGAATCAGATGGAAGGTCAATTTTCATTTCTTTGAGGATTCTCCATACCTCTTTCCATAAAGGTTGTAGGTATTAGTATGCAATCCCACCAGCAGTACAAAAGTGTTCCCTTCTCTTCACATCAATGCCAACCTTTGCAGATCTGGGACTTTGTGATATGGGCTAATCTTACTGGAGTTAAGTAACATCTCAGAGTGGTTTTGATTTGCATTTCTCTGATGATTAGGGATGATGAAGATTCTTTCATGTGTTTTTTGGCCATTTGTCTATCTCCTGAGAAGTTTCTGTTCAAGTCTCTTGCCCACTTGTAAATGGGCTTGTTCTCTCTTTTCTTTTGATTAATTTGAGTTCTCTATAGATTCTAGTTATCAGCTCTTTGTCATATCCATAGCATGCAAATATCTTCTCCCATTCTGAAGGCTGTTTATTGCTTTCATTGTGGTATCCTTAGCTGTGCAGAAGCTCTTTAGCTTGATCATGTCCGATTTATTTATTTTTGTTGTTGCTAAAATTGCCAAGGTGGTCTTTATAAATCATAAAATCTTTTCCCAGGCCAATTTTGTCAAGCATTTTCCCCACACTCTCTTCTAGAATTTTTGTTGTTTTCTATCTTAAATTTAAATATTTTATGCAGCGATTATCAATTTTTGTCAATGGTGAGAGGTGTGGGTCCAATTTCAGTCTTCTACATGTGGCTAACCAGTTCTTCCAGCACCATTTCTTTTCCCTAGCGCATGATTTTGTTTGGTTTATCAAAGATCAGATGGCAATATATGACTGTGTTCATCTCTAAATTCTCTATTCTATATATCACTATCTCTATTTTTGTGGTAGTACCATGCTATTTTGATCATGATAGACTTGTAATATAACCTGAAGTCTGGTAACATTATGCTTCTAGATTTGTTTTTATTTCTTAAAATTTTATTAGCTGTTCAGGATTCTTTCTGATTCCTATGAAATGAGCTACTATTTTTTCAAGTTCTTCAAAGTGTGACATTGGTACTTTGATGGGGATTGCATGAAATCTGTGGATCTCTTCAGGTAGTAAAGATAGTCTAACTCTATTGATTCTTCCCAGCCATGAGCATGGCATGTTCTTTCATTTGTTAATGTCTTCTGCTATTGTTTTTCTCAGAGTTTCATAGTTCTGTTTATAGAGATCCGTTGTTAGATATATTCCCAGGTATTTCATTTTCATTGGAGCTACTGTGAAAGATATTGTGTCTTTGATTTCATTCTCAGCTTGACTGTTGCTGGCAAATATGAAGGCTACTGATTTGTGGACATGATTTTGTATCCTGAGATGATACTATATTTCTTGATCACTTCTAAGAGCTTTGTAGTTGAGTCCCAGGAGTTTCCCAGGTATACGATCATGTCATTTGCAAAGAGCAAGAGTTTGACCTCCTCTGTTCCTATTTGAATACCCTTGGTCTCCTTCTTCTGCCTGATTGCATTGGCGAGGACATCTAGCACTATGTTGAATAGCAGTGGCGATATTGGGCATCCTTGTCTAGTTCCAGTTTTAACTGGAAATGCTTTGAGTTTAATCTCCATTCAATATGATATTGGCTGTGGGTTTCTTGTAGATGGCCTCTATCAGTTTAAGAAATCTTAAATCTATGTCTATTTTAAGTGGATTCTTACATTTATTAATAAACCTTATCCTTTCATGATGCCCTGCTTTAATCAAGAGTTACCATCTACTATGTGTTTGGTTATGGTATCAACTGAAGTACCTCTTAAAGAAATGACAACTATGGAAGGCCTGCATTTTTAACTTTGTGAATTGTAAATTTCTGAACTGGTAAAAGAAATCATTTGGGAAAAAGTAACCACTGTCATCCTCCATCCCCCATAGCCCACCATAGATATGTACAAAAAGAATATGCCTCAGTATATGTGTGTGTATAAATCTGTACTCAAGAAAAAGTCAGAGAAAGAGATTGGCCATCTACATATGTACATGTATCTTCTTTGTGTTAAGTCCTATGTTGGGTAGCTACTGAGAATACAGAAGTAGACTAGACATTGTCAGTGTCCTAAAAAATTTTATCATTTAATGGGAAAGACAGGTAATAACTAATTAAAACACAGAAATGTAAGGAATGTCATAAAGGTATACATAGAATATTACAGAAGCATAAAAGAGTGTATCCCAGCCAGAGGAAAGGGAAGAAACATCACAATACACCAAGTCTTGAAGTTATGCAGGTTAAGGAGAGAGGGAAGAACATTTTTGATAGAGGAAAAAAAAAAGACGTGGACTAAAATACAGCAATAAAAGAAAGAACGTTGAATATTTGAAGAACTACCTATGTGTTACTATGACTAGTTCAGAAGGGGTGCGTATGGAGAGTGTAGGAGATGGAAAGATACTTAAAAGGGGCTAATAAATAATATAATGAATTTGAGTTTTATTCTGTCATTAGTCTAGATAGCTGAAATGAAAAAGAGTTGGGATTGTTTTGTTTTGTTTTGTTTTTTTCCCCAAACAGAGTTTCACTTTGTCGCCCTCGCCCTCGGTAGAGTGCAGTGGCATCAACAACCTCACAGCAACCTCAAACTCTTGGGCTCAAGTGATTCTCTTGCCTCAGCCTTCCAAATAGCTGGGACTATAGGTGCCCACTACAAGGCTGGGCTATTTTTAGAGATGGGGGTCTCACTCTCGCTCAGGTTGGTCTTGAACTCCTGAGCTCAAGGGATTCATCTCCCAGAGTGCTAGGATGATAAGTGTGAGCCACTGCACCCTGCAAGGGGAAATTTTTACTTAATTTGACTGTTAGGATTTATCATTGGTACTGATATTGGCATATTTTTAGTGCTGACTGTATCTTGTAGAATATTTTTGTGAGCTTCTATGAAAAAGCCCTCTGGAAATTACCCTTCCTATTTACACAAGTAATGCATTCCTAACAGTTACTTATCAATATAGCACTCAAATCCTGGGCTTCTGAGGGTTGTATATGTGGGAGGGCTACTGTGACACTCTAGATGACCCTCTTTGGCAAAGTTCCTTCCATAATGATCCTAACCTGACTCTCTATTTTTGTGGTTTTAAGCTTAAATACTTGTCTAGTATTAATATTGTCATTTTTTATTTCGTTTTTGTTTGCATGTTTATAAAATCTTAAGTGTCTTTTCGTTTTATTTAGCTGGTATTTTGTTTTAAGTATATATTTTATTGACAGAATATACTATGTTTTATTTATTTTTTAATTTCTTTTTCTTTCTTTCTTTCTTTTTTTTTTTTTTTTTTTTTTTGAGACAGCATCTTAAGCTGTCGCCCTGGGTAGAGTGCCATGGCGTTATAGCTCACAACAACCTCAAACTGTTGGACTTAAGTAATTTTCTTGCCTCAGCCTCCCAAGTAGCTGAGACTGTAGGCACCTGCCTCATATGCCCCGGCTATTTTTTTTGTTGCAGTTATCATTGTTGTTTTAGCTGGCCCAGGCTGGATTCGAACCCGCCACCCTGCGTGTATGTGGCTGGTGCCCTACCCACTGAGCTATGGGCTTTTTATTTTTAAACCCCATTTAACACTTTCTATTTTTATTAGGAGAATTCTATCCACTAAATCTATTTATATTTAGTTCAAAATTCATATGCTTGATTTTTATTTCTATCATCTTACAGTATGTTTACTAGTTATTTAATTTGTTTCTTCTTTTTTATTCTTTATTAGTTTCACCAGAATCTCATTTTTGTTTTCTGTTTTCTTTCTTTGTCTTTTTTTTTTTTTTTTTTAACTCTTGTTACTTTTGGACTACTATTGTACTTTTCCATTCTATTACTGATCTCTTTCCTTTCCTGGTTTTCATAATCAAGCATATAACTGGCTATTTTTATGTGAAAGCTGAGTTCCTCCACTGTTGCATTGCCCTATCAAATAAGATTTTTTGAATACTTTTGGTGTCCTTTAATAAGACTTTAATTTCTCTTCTACTTCTCTTACTTTCCACCTCAGCCAAACACCTGATTTACCAAGATAGTGTATTACATTGTAAAATATCTTCATGTCAAGAGTATTTATTTAGCTCTTACATTCTATATTCTCAGTCTATCCTACTCCATTTACAATTAAATACAGCATATGTAAAATCCAGATTCCTTTGCTCACTACTATTTTTCTTCATTTCTGTATCTAGTTTTTTCTTGATTGACTGGTTTTGTGATTAAGAGTTTTTTATTCACTCTTTTTTGGTCCCAAATAAAGTGTGTACTCACTTATTTTACATTTTATTTTGTAGTTTTTCCTTTGGTTGATCATCCTAAGTCAGTCATTCATACAAACCAACTATAATCAGTTCTGGGTGGTTTCTAAAGAGTGGCAGATTGAGACTATTGGGGAGTACATAAGTAGATCATGGAGGTCCATGTGGACAGGTTTATGAACTATAGTTTTTATCCTGAATACATAAAGCTTTCAAAATACATAAAGATTTTTAAGTATATGGGGACAAAAGGATTAGATTTGTTTGCCAGCAGAATGGGGAACAAAATTGGAAGAAATGTTAGGAAGAGGATAACTATAATCTAGGTAAAATGATATTGGGTTCTGAAGTTGGATAGTAGATGTGAACACGGAGATAATAAGAGGTGATCAGTAGTTATTTAGAGGTAATACAGTTCATATGCTTAATAGTTGTCTGATACTTTAATAGTTGCCTTTCTTGGAGTATTAAATGAGGGAATGGACAGAAATTAAAGTTTAAAAGTTAGGAATGGTGCTCAATTTAATGAGGGGAAATGTTTAAATTTATAAAACTTGATCAAAGGATAGAAGGTGGGTATAGAGACTATCCAGAGTTTAATTTGTTGCCTATGCTCAGAAATTGTTTATATTATTCATATTCAACATTTATTGACTATCTGTGGAGTTCTTGGTACTTTAGATGCTAGGAACATGTGAAAGAAAAGTAATGATACAGTTCTTCAGGAGCTAAAAAACAATAATACATTGTAATTTTAAGATGTATTCCATTCTAAGTAAGAATATAAATATCTTCAAGAAGACTATATTGTACAGGTCTTTTATCAGCTGTAACTTGAAATATTTAGGTTACTATTTCGTGGCATCTTACTTGTTTTCAACCAAGACATGTGAAAAATTTACTTACAAGCCAAGTAGACCTTTGATCATGATCATGTTCCTGGTTCTCTAGTTTGTTTACTAGGGATTCAACTAAGTGCTCCACATATAACACTTCTAGAACTAGCCCATATATGTCTTCATCTTTGGGCTGTACATTATTAACTTTTTTCAGGTTACTTTTATCCTTAGAGAGGTTTTAAAAAACCCTATTCTTTTTTTTCATTTTCATTATTTTCTCTCCATATCTCTCAAAAGTCTCTAACCTACTCCAATTTTGGTGATTTCAACCACCAAATTTATCTCATACTCCTCCTAGTGGTCATTTGGTAAATTGTGAATAATTTTTAACAATTTTAATATTATTTAATTTAAATACCCTTCAGTCTTTTTGTTTTAATTTTTTAAAATCTATTACTTTATTTATTTAAATATTTAAAACACATTCAATTATTTATGGATACATATTGTACATGTTTATGGGATACATGTGATGATACAAGCATACCTTTTTCTAACCTGATGTAACAGTACTATTGTATTCAACAAAATTACTATAATAAATCCTTTAAAAATGTATTATACTTTTAAAATGTTCAAAAACAAGTAAACACAAGTAGTATATGTTTAGAGATCCATGTATGTAGAATAAAACTAAAGAATGATAAACATAAAATTCCTTCTGAGTATCTCAGGGTGGCAGGGAGAAAGGATAAAAGAAGCATCTACGGAAATGTAGATTATTAGCAATTATCTAGGTTTCTTTATCCTTTTATTATGAAAAATACAATAGTAGAATGAATTCCAAGTACCCCCTTACTGAGCTTCAACGTTTTTGCTTATCTTTTTTATCTAGTTCCCTACTGCTTCCTTTTCCTGACATATTTTAAAGCAAATCCCAGACAGTATGCACCATTTAATAAATCCTTATTTATGTGTCTTTAACTGATAAGGACATTTCTATTTTTATCTACATACTATGGTATTATTACATCTAAGAGAATTAATAATAATCCTTGGTCCAAGTCCCACTTTTGTGATGATCACAAAAATTTCTTTTTATGGACAGTGTCTATAAAATGTCCCAACTGGAATTCAAATAAGATTTCTATTCAAACAGGATTGCATTTGAATATTATGTTCCTTGTTTTTTTTTTGTTTTGTTTTGTTTTTGCAGTTTTTCCCCAGGGCAGAGTTTGAACCTGACACCTCCAGTATACGGGGCGGTGCTCTATTCCTTGAGCCACATGCACCACCCTGTTCCTTGTATTTTTATTCTATAAAAGTCCCTTCCCTTTTGTTTGCCATTTGTTTATTTGAGAAACCAGGTTATGTATCCTAGAGAATATACTTATATTCTGAATTTCAGATTACTTCCATCCAGTATTATTTAACTTGTTCATCTAGCCCCCATATTTTCTCTAGACTAGTAATTATATATGTGAAGGCAGGCTTGATGACAGATTCTTTGGGGGTTGATGAGAGTTCTTTGGAGTTTTTATATGTTTAAAACTTTGGCAAGAACATTTTATGGGTGATGCTGTGTACTTTCATATGACATCGCGAAGCATGTAATACCTGGTTGTCTCACTTTTAATGATGCTAAAACTTGGGTTTAGTATAAACAGATGTTTTTTGATAACATTCATTTCCTTACCTGAATAGGGATATAACACTCTAAGAAAATGCTAATTTTAAAAATTAAGCTTACAAAGCAATAAGGAAGAACAGGAGAGGTAGGAAATATGATTCAAGGATTCTGTTTTCTTATCCATAAAACATATTGATTATGTTAAAATTGAATCCTAGTTGCCCATTATAGGCCAGTGAAACAAATCTTTATTGGCTCAGGGTAACTACTTTCTTCCCTTTCCTTAGTGATAGCAGGTTTGAAATCTCAGCTTCTCTTTATCTCTGTCTTTTTTTACCACCCTGCTTGGATACAGAGTAGTAAATTATAATAGTTTATAGGTTACTTGAAGTAAAACATGAAAAGAGAAACCCACTACTAGGAGATTTCAAAGGCCTTCCTAACTGAATTTCTATGATACATTTAAAGTAATGATAATTAACTTTTTAAACAGGGTTCAACTCCACCAGTAACTGTTTTCAAAGGCTCAAAGAAACCTTACTTAAAAGAATGTATTTTGATTATTAACCATGATACTGGAGAATGTCGACTAGAAAAACTCAGCAGCAACATCACTGTAAAAAAAACAAGGTATGCGGTTTAATGAATTAAATTATATTATCAACACATACATTTTTAAGAAATTATTGGGGAATAGTTATTGGCTTAAGTCACATTATTATATAGGGATTATTTATGTCAAGTACAAAAATGTTTTAATTTTTTCTAAGTTTAAATTTGGTAGAGATCCTAAACCAAAAGCTTTTACCACATCACCCTGTGAAGTATAAAAGCTCATTTTTCTTCTAAGGTGTAGATAAATTTTTTATTTTATTATAGATACTTACTTGGACCTGGACTAAAAGGAATCATAATACACTCTCCAAAATAATTAGTAAAAATTTATTGCTCACCTAGAATATGCAGCGTATTAGAAAAACAAAAGTTTGCCATACAAGCACTAACCTTAAAACTTCTGTGCTTAATTGCATTGACAGACCATTCCATTAAACTTAATAGGAGAATGCAGCCATCTCCAATTCTTTTTGAAAATAAGTGATGCATAACTTACCATGTAATATAAAGGTACTTGCTCTAAAAGTCATACTATCTAGTATGGACAAAATTGCTCTAGGAATTAAGAGAAAGGAAGAGGACATGTTAGACTGAAACATTTAGGGAGACCATACTGATAACACTTTGAAGGGGGGTTAAGATTGTAAGAATTACTTTGGGTGCCTGTTAAAAATATGAGTTCCCAAAATTCAACTTCAGATCAGAAAGGAGCCTGGTAACTATTTTTTTATATCTCTTTAGCTCCATCCACCATGTCTCCTAGGAATTTTACTAGTAGGAAATTTTGGGATATACTGATTTTGTTGATCAGAGGGTAAGATGATCTAAGCAGGGTTTGAAAGTAGGAATATATCTGACTTATTCAGAGCTAGTGAATAAGACCTGTTTGAACAGAACAGAGATTTGTCTCTATACCTGTGTATAAGTAATGGAAGGTAAGGGTTAATGTTGAGTAGGGGTAATGCTGTAAATGTAGGTTGAGGTTTTTTTTTTTTAATTATTTTTTATTGAGTCATAACTGTGTACAATAATTCAGTCTTGGAGTATAGTGTGCGGGCTTCCCATACAATCGGAGATATTTTTATCAACCTGATTAATATAACATTCATTATATTTTCTCATTTACTATGTGAAAACAATTTTGATCCGTATTTAGAAGATTTCTCCTGACCCTTCACATAATGTAGGTTGAGGTTAACGCCTTTAGTATTAACTAAAAACTTACAACATTGTCATGTTGGCACTGGTTACATATTAAAGTCTTTTTAACTAGAGATTGGCATGTTTACAGTTTTGTTTTGAAACATTAATCCAGCAAAGAAACTGAGTAAAAGCAAAAAATGTAGGAAACAGAAAAATATGTGTATTTTTGAGAGTAAGAATGAAGAGAAAAATGAGGTTCTCAATACTTCTTGAAGGAAAAACTCATGAGATTTGGTGACCAGAAATGGGAAAGGCAAAAGTCAGCATAATTTTGTTATATACTTTTTCTTAAAGATGTTGAAAGAAAAGAATATGAATTTCCTTTATGAATATGTGTGTCTTAAAGTTATGAATGCAAGTGTTGATTTGATTTAGTTTTAACAGAAGTGATAATTTTAGAACTCAGGGAATATATTGAACTATTGTATACTTAGATTTTTCCTCTTACTTTAATCATTTGTGAATGTCTTGTCGGTTAAATTTGAACAGTGCTTTTGTTTTTGTTTACATTTGTATCCCTTGGTGTATTTGTGTGTATTCCACTCACATAGCAGTACTTGATAAACAATTGTTCAATAATGAATTAATGTTTTAATTCTTAAATATCGTTTTAAAGATCTTATTACACATCTTTGTAATAAATTTTGTCACATCTTTGTGATAAATTTTAGCAGCTTTGTAAGCTGAAATTGTTGTTACATACCTGTCATTCCTGTTTCAATTTTTGATATTCTTTTTTCTTTTTTTGAGACAGGGTCTTACTTTGTCACCCTCAGTAGACTGCCATGGCATCATAGCTCATAGCAACCTCAAACTCTTGGGCTCCAGTGATTGTCTTGCTTCAGCTTCTCAAGTAGCTGGGCCTACAGGCACCCGCCACAATGCCTGGAGATTTTTTTTAGAGACAGGGTCTCACTATAGCTCAGGCTTGTCTCAAACTCCAGAGCTCAGGCAATCCACCAGCCTCAACCTCCCTGAGTGTTAGGATTACAGGTGTGAGCCACAACACCTGGCCTAATATTTGATATTCTTTGTCTGTTTTTGCAGTTTTTGGCTGGGGCTGGGTTTGAACCCACCACCTCTGGCATATGGGGCCAGTGCCCTACTTCTTTGAGCCACAGGCGCCGCCCAATATTTGATATTCTTAATTGCAGAGTTGAAGGAAGCAGTAAAATTCAGTATCGGATGGAACAACAGCAGCAACAAATGTGGAATTCATCTAGGACTCCGAATCTTGTAAAACATTCTCCATGTGAAGACAAGATGTCTCCAGTATCTGCAATGGATGACATTGAAAGAGGTAAAATTTAAGTATATATTTAAGTATAAATCTAAGTATAAATTTAAGAGAATTAATAAATGTTAAGTGAAATTTTTTATGTTAATTAACAGTAGTAGCAACTATAAACTTTTACTGAGAACATAATATTTTCTATAATTATGTACTTTTCTGGGGCAAAATTATAGCTTATTATTTAGAGTAATATATAAGTAAGGCTATAGCAATAGAAGAGAATTTCTATTTTTTAAATTATTAGCCAGAGCAAAAAAAGTATTTAGATGTGTGTAACTGGAGTTTTCTTCTTTTTGGCAATTGTGATGACTCATTCAGTTTTTTATAGCATCTTCTGTCACAGTTCTTTATGTACAATCAAACTGTAGATGTCTAAGATGTTACCAATTGAGTCAGGAAATATGGATTAATTAGGAGGAGCAGGCAAGTTCTTTTAAATTACTGCTTACTTTTCAGCAGGAATGTATTTCTAAGGAGATAAAATTTTTGTGAAAGTAAGAATATTTAAACCTCCATTTTTTTTCTAGCTACACTTAGAGGTTGATGTTATAGTAATTGTGGCAATAGTGAGAATTTGATTACCAAGGTATATTTGCTTCTACACTTTGTGTTCATAATTTGCACATAATTGCCCGATTCCAGTTGTCCCCTTGTAGGTGTAATACATTATTAATTCTCTAATGGGTTAGTAGTCCCTATAGAAATAGTGAAGAAGACACAAGCCCAGAACCTTTGTTGGTATAAAAGATCTTGAATTTTATTTTTATATTATACTTGCATCCAAAATAAGTTTGAATCATTATGTTATTATATACATGGAATGGCAAAATACAGGACAGAAAATCAAGATATTGAAGAAAAGAAAGCAAACTTGCTAATTATTAAAACATTAAATTCAGCTCTAAGATTCCTAGTCACCAAAACAAAAATGAAGACACATGTAGCATAGTTTGTATTAGTTGATAGACTGGTTCCAAAGAATCAGACTTTTCCTTATCACAAAATTCTAAAAGGAATTCATCATATGGAAACTATTCTAGGGACCATTAAGTTAGTAATCTCAACAATAATTTTACAGTACAAGTAGAAGTTCCTTCATGTGACAATTTTTAGCAGAGACCTTAAGAACACTAACCCTAACCCTAACCCTACCCAGGGCAACAGCTTGAGACTCTGAAGTCTTGTTCTGTCACCCAGCCTAGACTACAGTGGCAGTCATATCTCACTACAGCCACAAATTCCAGGGCTCAAGCAATCCTCCTGTCTTAGTCTCCTAAGTAGCAGGGACTACAGGGATATACCACCATGCCCCACCGATTTTTATTTTATATAATTTTTAGAGACAGGGTATCAGTATATTGCCCAGGCTGGTCTCAAACTCTTGACCTCAAGTAATCCTTCTGCTTTAGCTTTCTGAGTTGCTGGTATTACAGGTGTGAGCAACCATGCCCAGCTATTATTGTTCTTTTAATCTACAGAAATATTTACAACTAAAGTTATTAATGTTATGGAAACTGGCTTTTCCAGATACTTCAAATATTTTAAATACCCATTAAGGGGGCAGGGGAGAAACCTAAGCTTCATTAGAATGTTCTCAAGGAAAACTAGGCTGTTATGTTATCACATTGTATTGTACTTGTATGTATTAAGAGTATAAAAAAGAATTAAAAGACAGTTTCTGCCAAAATAGATTTTAATTTTTATAGTTTTAATTTTTCATGTTATTTGTTTTATATTTGAGTTACCTATGTATTTAAGTACAGTGGTATAAATAAATGTGAAATTTAGATTTAGACATTGTTTGTCTTTTAATGTTCATAATCCCATTATTTGTTTGTTTGTTTTTGTAGTTTTTGGCCAGGGCTGGGTTTGAACCCACCACCTCCAGCATATGGGGCCGGCGCCCTACTCTTTTGAGCCACAGGTGCCACTCACATAATCCCATTATTAAAGTATGGCTTGCTGGGCATTGTGGCAGACTCCTGTAGTCCCCGCTACTCGGCTGAGGCAAGAGTATCAGTTGAGCCCAAGAGTTTGAGGTTGCTATGAGCTATGATGTCACAGCACCTAATGAGGGTGACAAAGTGAGACTCTGTCTCAAAAAAAAAAAAAAGTATGGCTTGATGGTAAAGGGTTTTTTTTAAAATGCTTCAAATGCTGTAAGTGGAAGTTTGGTTTTATTTATATTCTTCATCAATAGCCTCAAATTTTATTCTATTTATTTAATATTATTTAATTTATTCATTTTGCTTTATTTTCAGAATTGAAGGCAGAAGCTAGTCTAATGGACCAGATGAGTAGTTGTGATAGTTCATCTGATTCTAGAAGTTCATCATCCTCAAGTAGTGAGGATAGCTCTCGTGACTCAGAAGATGAAGAGTGCAAATCCTCTCCTTCTGATGCAGGGAATTATATCTTAGGACATTCTACCATATCCGCCATGCCACAATACAGTATTCCAGATACAGATGATGGTCTTAACAGATTTCATGACAATAGCCTTCTGATGAATACTTTAAGTAAGTATACATAAACTGAATAATTGGAAAAGTAAGAATTCACAGTGAAGCCATATTGATTATGATCTAAAATTTGATAAAGATTCCTATTTTATATATTTAACATTATTAACCATTGCCTTTTTATTGAATTATGCATTTTCTCTTAATTCTAGGACAAAATGCCTTCTTGGTTTTTCTCTTATCTCTCTAGATACACTTTTCTCACTTTTTTGCAAGTTTATAACCTTCTACTCAGGTATTTGAGTCGGAGTTCCATAAGGCTTGCTCCTGGATTTTTTCTTTTTCCTTTTTATTTTATATTTTTACCCTAAATAATCTCTCCTGTGTTTCTGTTATAATCAATACTTATGCATAGATAATTCACAAGTTTGTATCTCTGACTCAGACCTCTGAATCAGATGTCTAAAATCTAGACATATGTTCAACATCATCTCTTAGTAAAAGGCACTTCAAATTTATTTTGTCCAAAACCACTTCATAATCTTTGGCTTACAATGTTTTTCTTCAGTGAAAGGCAGCATTTATTTAAAATGCAAACCAGAAGCCTGCTTACCTTTAATGGCTGAGTTCCTCTCCCTCTATACAATGTAGCCAGTCCTTCACAAAATCTTGTTGTTTTGTCTCCTAAATATTTCTTGAGTTCATCTACCTCTCTATCACTATCGCAGTAGTACAACCTACCATTATTTCTTGCTTTCACTACTACAGTGACCTAACCGGTTCACCCCTTTATCTAGTCAAGTCCATTTTAATCCATTATGTACATTGTAGCCATATTTGTTTTTTCACAATTCATATTCAGTTTGTCACCTCTCTTGCTTTAAACTTTTTAATAGCTTGTAATTTCTTTTAAGATAGAAATGAGATGACTTAACATAAAGGTCTTACTTTTTCTTCTCTAACAACACTTGCCTTTGTTTTGATACTACACTCGAATACTTTCACTCACCTCAGGGTTCTTATATATACTGTTCATTCAGCCAGAAACTTATCTTCCTTTTGTTAGTTAACTTTTTCTCCTTTGAGTACAATTCAAAGTTACTTTCTCAAGGAAGTCTTTCTTCGTCTTTCTGACAAAATCATTTCTTCCTTTGAATAGACTCTTAGAATAAGAGATATATATTCTTTACATAAATTATGACATTTGTAAATTTACATTTATTTGTGCAATTTTCTCTCTTACTCTAGAGGATAAGCTCCATAAGGACAAAGATCTTGTTTGTTTTGCTTGTAACTGAATTCTAATGTTTAGCACAATACCCGTTACATAGTAGATGCTCAGATATCAGGCATTCACGTTGTTATTCCCTGGGGAGAATGGAATTTTCTGTATGTTTAAAACTACTCTTACTATGTTCATTAATAATGAAAAGAAAGTAAGCAGCTAAGAAAGACTGACTAGCTGTAGCCTAATAATTAAACTAATGAAGGGAGAAGCGAAGAATTAGTGTTAGAGAGAGTTAGTAAAACTATGAATTAATTAGGGGCAGAAAAAATCTTTTTTACCTCCAGTTATTTAGTATTATTCCTAACTTGGGAGGTAAAATTGGAATATCTGATTTCTCGGATGGGCAAGGGAACATAAAAAAAGCTCAGCTTGGTTGGACTGAATTAGAAGCTGAATAAAAGGGAAATTTTCCCAGAAATTTCTGAATTAGATGATAAATTGAGAACATAACTAGGAATCAGAATATCTATTATATTCCTATAATATAAATATCTATTACATTCCGGACTTTCTTACCACTTATTAGTAATGTAATTAATAACAATTCACTTAACTTTCCTGGAGCTTCAGTTTCCTAATTGAAAGTGGAGGTCATTTGGCTTGTAGCCCATAGCTCAGCGAGTAGGGCGCTGGCCACATACAATGAGGCTGGCGGATTCGAGCCTGGCCCAGGCCTGCTAAACAACAATGACAACCCCAGCCAAAAAATAGCTGGTCATTGTGGCGGGTGCCTGTCGTCCCAACTACTTGGGAGGCTGAGGCAAGAGAATCGCTTAATTCCAAGAGTTTGAGGTTGCTGTGAGCTATGACGCCGCAGAGGGTAACATAGTGAGACTCGTCACACACACAAAAAAAGTGGAGGTCATATTGCCATGCAGAATTTTGGAGGTGTTTTATGGGAGGATATTTTATGGGTGTTTTGGGAGGATATTTTATATTTTAGAATTATTTGAAAATATTTAGAACTAGTTTTCTGGTAGAAATGTGAACTTATATTTTTAAAACTTTCTCTGTGCCAAATAAATAGATAAATATGGATAAAATACAAAAAGATAAAACCCAAATGTGGCCAGTATCAAATATAAGGTAAACATCCCCATGAACAAGAACTAGAACACAACACAAAACAGTTGTCTTAGTAGAGCTGAAGCTCTGAATTCCAAAGGAGTTCATAGTGGTAAGGAGCTTGGTATTTTCAGGGTTTAGTAGCTTAAAAGTGCTTGCTATGATTCAGTAAAACTGGTCATATTTTCTATTTCAAGCCAGAGAAGTGTGGGGGAGGGACTGTGAGAGGGAAATTTGGTATAGGTAGGGATACTCTTTAATTAATAAAAGGAGAGTAGAAAAAATGGCTATATATTTGCATATTGATGGAGGCTACTGTGTTTTAAAAGCTGTAGGCCTTACTTTCCATTGACTCCTAAAAGAAGTCTGCAGTGTCTCCAAATATCCAAGGGTAGCAATTCAAATGTGATTATGAAACCTGTTTCTGGTAAAGGTGTTCAGAGGAGTAGGTGGAAGGAACCTCAAAATCCTGTCAGTGGTGTAAGAATATAGAAAAACATAAACTTCCCACTCAAAATGAGCAAGCATAATCCGAAAACATAAGAAAAAATATATACTGCTAAGAAAGCCAACAAAATTAATAATTAGAACAGGGATTATGAATATCAAAAATAATAGTCTTTAAGGCAAAACACATTCCCAGAGATAAAGAGGCTTGCTTAATCATGACAAAAGGTTCAGTTCACTGGAAGTATAAACAATTGTGAATTTGTATGTATCTGGTAACATATCTTCATCATGTGTGTACATGTATTTGTGTGTGTGTAAAAGAAAATTTGACAGAAGAGAAATTGACAAGTTACCATTTCAGTGGGAGATTTAATGCATCTGTAACAAATCAGACAAAATTTAGTAAGTCTATAAAATCTTTAAATGCATAATTAACATAATTAACATTCCTGTCCTGGTAGTAAATATGTAGAATCTTACAGACCCAAAATGTAAAGCAACCATTCTTTTAAGGTACATACGAAACATTTATAGAAATTTACCTCTTATAAGGACAATGGCAATGAATTTAAAAGTATTTGTTTTTTTTTGATATTATGATGATAATACAATTAAAATATAAATAAATAACAAAAATTAGTTTAAAAGATGTAAGGTTAGAAATGTGAAAGCATATACCTAATAACTTACACATTAAAAGGAAATTGCAATGAAGTGACAAAATATTTGTGAACATAGAAAAGGTAATATGTTACAGCAATTTGGAGATATAGCCAAATGGTATTTATAGGGAAATTTTTTAAAGGATAATAGGAAATTTTATTTGTTTATTCTTTTTTAGAGAGGGAATCTTACTATAATACCCAAGCTAGCCTGCAGTGACTATTCACAGGCATGGTTATAACATGTTATAGTCTCTTAACTCCTGGGCTCAAACAATCTTGAGTTTTTACCATGACCTTCTGAATATCTTTCTGACCTCATTTCCTACAATTCTCTTCCTTGTTCATTCTACTCCAGCCATAGTGACCTTGCAAATCAGAGAACACAATATAAATATGCTTCTACCTTGGGGTATTTATACTTGTTGTTAATTTAATCTGAACACTCTATCCTCCTTCCATTTTTTAATGAATTTTTTCTACATTTGGATCCCTGTTTAAATGTCACACCTCAAGAAGCACTTCCCAACTACCTTATCTAAAATAGTATTTCCCAACACTATCTCCATACCCATCTTAAATTTTTCATAGCACTTAGCCCACTTGGCATTATATTGTATATTTGTTTGTTTGCTATCTGTCTACCCCACTGGAGTGTATGTTCCATGTAGACAAATTGCAAAAGAATCAATGAGTTACTATTTACATGTATTACTTAATGCTTTTGAATGCATTTTAAGTAAAAAAAATACTCTAACTTTTTCACTCTTCAAATATAGAGTTTGATCTTCTAAACCACATTGTCTCTTATTTCATGGTATAATTAAGTCAGTAGTGTCAACAAAAAAGGGTTATGTTGGTTTGTGAAAGACTAAAATAGATGCCAGATAATACTAAAACTATGCTTATGCTTTATGGTGTAGTTTTTCTTTTCAGGCAGTATTAATTGTTTGAGTTACTAACTGTAAGACTGAATTATAGAATAAGCAATCTGATTATTAATTACAAAATGCTAGCTAAACAGAATCATTTTTGGAGTTGTATTTTACATAAAAGCTATGTTATAGAAAAGTAAATATTAAATATTTTATTACTATAGCTTTGTTATTTCTTTTTTATTTTAGGAAATGATTTACAGCTGAGTGAATCAGGAAGTGACAGTGATGACTGAAGAAATATTTAACTATAAATGTAAAATTTACATGGCCTGTATAACTTACTTTGTATTAAGAATAAAAATTTCTAAGACTGAGGAAAATGTGTCTTAACTTTTGATGATAAAAGACATTAAATTTGGGTAGGCATGGTGGCTTACACCTATAATCCTAGCAATTTGGGAGGCCAAGGCAGGAGGCTTCCTAGAGGCCAGGAGTTTGAGACCAGCCTGAGCCAAGAACAAGACCCCATCTTGAAAATTAGCTAGGCGTGGTGGCACATGCCTATAGTCCCAGCTACTCAGGAGGGTGAGGCAGGAGGATTGCTTGAGTCTAGGAGTTTAAAGTTGCTGTGAGCTATGATGTTGCCACTGTACTCTACTCTAGCCCAGGTGAGAAAACAAACAAAGAATTAAATTTGACTCAGAAATTTCAGTTGATGTTATACTTTTAATTTTTTTTTTTTGAGACAGAGCCTCAAGCTGTCACCCTGGATACAGTCCTGTGGCATCACAGCTCACAGCAACCTCCAATTCCTGGGCTCAAGCAAGTCTCTTGCCTCTGCCTCCCAAGTAGCTGGGACTACAGGTGCCCGCCACAACGCCTGGCCATTTTTTGGTTGCAGCCGTCTTTGTTGTTTAGCGGCCCTGGGCTGGATTCGAACCCACCAGCTCAGATGTACATGGCTGGCGCCTTGGCCCATTGAGCCACAGGCGCCAAGCCTATACTTTTAATTTTTTTTTGAGTACCTTTTACTGAGGCATTTTCATGTGTTACTACATTTAATCTTAACAAAACTTTTATGAAGTTTGCCAGGTGAGAAAATATATTCAGAGGTCAGGTAACTTGCTCCAGGTATTGTTAGCAAGTGATATATCAAGTATTCTAGAGCCTGTTTAGTGGTCTGTTTATAACACTGTTGTGCCCAATTGTGAAATATCAAGACTATTGATTTATAATAAATTTCATGGTTTTAATTTATCTATCTGATATCCCTTAAATTATAGCTGAAAATACTTTAATTTTTGACAAAATTAAACTATAACTTAGGCTAAAGGTGAAGTTATATAATTATTTTAATGAAATAACTGTTTATCTCTGCAGTATTTTTCATCAAATTTATTTTGCTTTCGAGAGAAAAATAATAATTAAGTGTTAAGAATATAAATAATATTTATAATAGCTTTTAATTTTGGGGAAATGATAAGTACTAGATTATATTTGAAAGCCAATGAGAAGTAGTTTCTTTTTTGTTTTTTTAATAAACTATATTTTAGAGCAGTTTTGGGTTCACAGCAAAACTGATCAGGAAGTACATAGGGTTCCTATTTCTTCTCCCCACTATCAGTGTCTCATATCACAGTGGTATATTTGTTAAAATAGCTGAACCTACATTGATAGACCATTATTATCCAAAGTCCATAGTTTACATTGGGGTTCAGTCTTAATGTGGTATATTCTATGGATTTTTGAAAAATACATAGTAATATGTATATCTCTCATCGTAGTAAAATTCACAATAGTTTCACTGCCCTAAAAATTTCTATGCTTTGCCTGTTCATCCCTTGCCCCCCTCTAATCTCTGACAACCACTAATCTTATTGTCTCCATAGTTTTGCCTTTTCCAAAATGTCATATAGTTGGAATCATGCAGAATGTAGCTTTTTCCAATTAGTTTATTTCATTTGATAATACGCATTTAAGTTTCCTCTATATCTTTCCTGGCTTCATAGCTCATTTATTTTTAAGGCTGAATAATATTCTATTGTCTGGATATACCACAGTTTATTTATTCACTCAACTACTAAAGAATACCTTGGTTGCTTCCAAATTTTGCCAATTATGAAAATGTTTTTTATTCAACTTTACCTCTTACCATTGGAATTCCTATAGTTATGTTCTTTTAAAAATCTGTATGCTTTTATTTTAATCTCTCCTGCTTTCTTTCTTCTCTCTTTAGTGTACCTTTAGTAAATCAGTCTTCATTTTTATTTCTCCCTTATTTATCAATACTTAGCTGAGAACTACAGCTACACCACTTATTACTTAACTAAAGCAAGCTCATAATTCAAGGTAACTGATAAAATACATTTTTTTCTTACTATAGTAATACCAATGTTAATGGTTTTTACTGAAACGTGTTATGCTGACATTTCTTTTACTAGTTGTTAACTCTATGAGAAATGAATATATGGTGATATGAGCTGGTAAAGTATTCTCCAAATTACATCCTACAATCCAAACAGCTTATCTTTCCCTCTCCTCATTATTTTCTCCATCAATGAAACATTCTTGGTATTTTATTATTGACTGAATACCTAGTAGCATATCATTTTTTATACTACTCAAGAGTATGTATAAGTAGCTTAGAGATGAAATAATTTCTCTTGTATTTCTGTATTTCCCCTTATTTGATGTATTTTCAGTCATGGAAATGTAGGGAGCTTGTGGATTAGACATGTTCTTAGATATGAGGATCTCTGCCAGAAACATCTGATGATCCTGCCAAGATTCTAAGCACATACCCTTTTGGTTGGATCTGTTCTGAATGGCTCGATTAAACTGATGATAATAAAAGCATGCAAGCGGGAAAAGTTGGCTACAAAAGAACAAAAAGGGCCTTGGACTATTCCACAACACTGCACTCTAAAGGTAATAAAGCACTATCTGTACAAGGGTATGAGTGTGACCTGTGAATTGTGCATTCATCAAATGCCATCCATAGTTTAGTAAGAAGGTATTCTTAGACACGTCAGAATTCAGGAAATATTCACAAATCATTCTATAATATTTTAGTAATTTCTGATTTATTAAGAGATGGTCAAAACTAAGAACTGAAGAATGGAAAATTTGAAATTAAAATGCAATATAAAAACATAACTTCCCAATATTTTGAGGATGGAAGGATTTTTGTCCCCCAAAGGAAACTCACTCAGTTTGAAGGAATAGGTGGCACTCATGCCCAGAAACACTTAAATTGGAAGTAACTTCTCAGATGCTGGCCAGAGAGAGAAGGCCATGGGCTTATTGGCCCTCCTAGCCTAAATGTGCTATCCTCATTGGGGCAAACATATTTCAGGCTGAGGCTGTGTACACATGCTGCAAAGACCAGAGATGCTCCAAACTATTCATATACTCCTGACCAACCCTAAAGCATGTGCATCAAAAATGCCCGATGAAAAACAAAACCTGGGAAGACTTGAAAATAGCCTGAACTTTGAATTTCTTTACAAACAGATCCATCAGCAAGGGACAAACCCTTACTGGCTCAAGGTGTTTGTGCAAAATCTCTGTCCAGTCTTTGACCACTCAGGGAACACCCACTACTCACAGAAGACTGATTACCTTGAGGGAGGAGAGTTTGACAGGGAGGAGGAAGGGGAGCAGGAGTATTACCCATAAAGGACTTTCAACACTGAGTTGCTAGAAATTTTTTTTTAAAAATCTTTTTTTTTAATAATTTTATTAAATCATAATTGTGTACATTGGTGCAATCATAGGGCAGAATGTGCTTCATATACAATCAGAAACATTTTGATCGTACTGTAAGAGATAGCCTTCATAGCATTTTCTTAATCACTATATAAAGA